>MU227555.1:358756-375500 GCA_018584345.1 Thuja plicata
AGGAGATCCAATTTTGATCAACCCCAAAGGGTTAATACACAAATGAATCCACTATTTGGAAAGAGACCAAGAAAGGGGATCTTAAATTATGTAAATTGATTGATTAATATGATTAATGACAATAATTTAAAAGAATAGGAGAAAGTACCAACCTTACAAAATGGCAGATCAAAGATTGCTATTTTCTGAGATTTGTAGACTGTTTCTGGAGATGCTGACAGTTGATACCGAACCGGAACACAGAGACGGAAAAAACAAAGAAATATTTTTCCATTATGATGTCATCTTATGAAAAAGGTCGACCCTGTACCACTTTTGCCAACTCAATATGCTCAACTCTGAAAGTGTCCCTGTTCGCACAGTCTGAAAGAAATCTGAAAAGGGTATCTAGATCTGGCCTCGGATCTACAGTCCCGAACCTGTACCTGCAAGAAAAATGTTTGTTTGTTGTTGGGGAGGGGTTTGACTTAGTCAAACCCTAATTTAGGAATTAATATTGAAATCAATAAAGTATGGAAAGCTAACAAGTAGTATAATTGAATCTAATAGTGAAGCTATGATATTGAATAGATATGCAATTGTAATTCAAATGTAGCAAGTATGTAAATATGAAAGTATGGACTTTAGAAACCATAAACCTCCATGATTGTATGCTTGGAATCCAACTTGAAAAATTTTTGAGGATGATTAAAGAGTCTTGAAGAGGCACCAAGGATCTTGAAGGAAGATCACACCACCATGGTGGCTAGATCTAGGATTTGAATGATGAATCTTGAATGTTTGCACCTAATCCCTCCAAAGGCTTGAAAGCTTGAATCCTTGATCTTCAATGGAGAACTTGAATGCTTTAGAGGAAGAATTGAACACCTTGAGAGCTTTAAAACATGTAGAACAATGGATGCTTGAACAAAATCTTGATCACCTCTTCTCTCCTAGTTGATAGTTGATAATGCTTAGAGAAAAATGAGAGAGAAGGCTTTCTTTTATATGAAATTAGGGCACAATGTTCTAAGGAGACCTACATAGGATAATTAAATCATAATTTAAGCCTTTACCCCTAGGTGAGGACCTATATTAAATATAATTTAGGAATCAACCAATTCAGAACCCGAAATAGCCGACCCGAAAGCGGGAGAGAACTTTTTGCAAAGACTGACATTTGGGAAACTATGGGATTCTGGGTTTGGGACCCTGGGACAAGGTTGAGGTCGGCACTATCCTAGGACAAGGCTGAGGTCAACCCTGACCTAGGGAAGGGATGAGTTCAACCCAGTCCTAGAAGGTCGACCCTATCCTTGCATCCCAAAAACAGAGTCCTGCAACCCAGAATGCAAAAATCAGTCCCAAAAGTGGTACAAGGAGAAGAAAATCAGGGGGGTGATGCAAAAATGGGGGGATGATGTAATGGAGGTCAAATACATCCCCTAAGGAGGGATAAATTCTCTTAACATGGAAGTGCTTCCATTTTAAGATGATACAGTAAGGAATTCCACAGATACCGACGAACAGTGAAGCACAACATCACATAGTAGAAAGTGTGGAGCACAAAGAATTGAATTGATACATTGATTAGAGAGGTAATGTACTTAAATAGATTTGAAAATATGCATTTCAAAGTTGCATTAGAAATAGGTCATATTGTTTCATTTTAACCATTGAAGCATCAAGTCTCTTAATCGAGTAGGACTTAACAGTCTTCTATATATTGAGGTACATCCCAAGGAGTGCCAAAAAGGTTGATTCATGAAAGTAGCATTGGACTTGCCTGATACCTATTGACAGTCTAAGAAGGGATCTGATTCAAGGATGGTAGCAATAGATGCCTGATACTAAGTGACAACCTCTATGCGTAAAATCCTCTAACAAGGTCACACTTAACGACGTGTTTGTAACCTTTAATAGGATTGGCTCCTAACAGGGCTCACTTTAGAAGAGTGAAAATTTGGGGTACTAGTCCCAGTGGTTTTTCCCTTAACAGGGTTTCCATGTTAAAAATTCATGTTTTATGTGTGTATGATTCATTTATTTATTGTTTTGTATCTGACATAGTTAACACTGGATTGATCGATATACTCTGCTTATTTACTGAGTTTCAATAAATAGTTATACTGCATATTGGTAATCAAGAAAGATTAAGGAAAGACAGAGAACACTGATAGATAGTTAATCAGTAATAGTATTTCATGGCATGCATCTTGTAGGGACTTAATAATCTGAGGTTTATTGATTTGTGGTTAAGTTTGAAAGATAAATTTTTGAGGCCATTGATTCACCCCCCTCTCAGTTATTACTAACAGAATATATGGGCACACTCACTCCTACCAATTCAGGGAAGACGATGCCCTGTACCTACAAACCTGACATCAAAAGAACA
Organism: Thuja plicata; assembly: GCA_018584345.1. Classification (NCBI taxonomy): domain Eukaryota; kingdom Viridiplantae; phylum Streptophyta; class Pinopsida; order Cupressales; family Cupressaceae; genus Thuja; species Thuja plicata. Next base: position 361,131 of record MU227555.1, read on the forward strand.
CACATGTACATCCAATATAATATTGCAAACAATGATAGGGATAATCAACATGTGGATCTCACAATGCAAGTAACTACATCTTTGTCCTCTATGACAACAAACATGTTAACAAGTACATCAACACATATGCTAAACATGCACGTGCAAGTATGGGGTAACTACATCATAATTCTAACATCAACATATAAAATCAATTCATGATAATATCATCATCTATCTACGTAGCACATGAAAACATATAAACATCATGATCCAAAAAAACCAACCACTGAAATAATCAAGCTCACATGAAATTTATCCTAAAAGAATCTGACAAATCAACTAAAATAATATCCTAAAAGAGTACGACATCAGAAACTAAAAGAAAAATATGGGTGGGTATCACATCCACCCCCCTAGGATTAGGCTTACTCCTGGAAGATTATAAATAAATAGGGATATAGATCATGTAATCTCACTGCATCCTCCCAAGTCACTGACGAATCATCATTTGGATCCCATTGGACCCTTACCTACTCGATGGTGCAACCCCTAAGAGTTGAACCCTGCTACTGAAGTATATGAATTGGCTCCAAAGCCAACTTCCCATCATCTACCTATAAATCATTCCAATCAAGAACATGAAATATATCTGTAATATAGAATCTAAGAATAGAAACATGAGAAACATCATGAACGCAAGATAGGCTGGGTGGCAAAGCAAGACGGTAAGAAACTAGTCCTATCCTCTCTAGGATCTCAAATGGTCCCACAAAATGAGGTGCCAACTTTGAACCCTTTCCATAACGGATCAGACTCTTCCATGGGCGCACTCTTAGGGACACTCTATCTCCAACAACAAATTGTCTATCCACCCTGTGAGAATTTACATACTTCTTCTGTCTATCATGTGCAGTAACCAAATGCTCACGTATACGCACTACCTGCTGATCCATTTCTTGAAGCATCTCTGGACCAAGAATAATATGGTCCTCTAATCTATCCTATCTCAAAGGTGTATGAAAAGGATGACCATACAAAGCATGGAAAGGTGACATACCAATGGAGCTATTATATCCATTATTATATGCAAACTTGACTAGATACAAGTAGTCCTTCGAATGAGTCTGTCTATCCATGAAATACATCCTCAACATATCCTCCAACACCTGATTAACCCACTCTGTTTAGCCATCAGTCTTAGGATGGTATGCCAAATTGAAATTCAGCTAAGCGCTAAGATCATGCTGTAATGAGGTCCAAAATGCGAAAGTAAAAATAGGATCTCGATCTGAGATAATCCTGTGAGGAATGCCATGTAGTCTCACGATATCGTGCATGAAGAATCTAGCTATAGAAGCCAATGTATAAGATGATCTCATAGTGGATAAATTCTCCACCTTGGTCAAATGATCAATAATCACCATGATAGCATCATGTATGCGAGGAGTCAAAGGAAAACCAACAATGAAATCCATATAAATGATATCCCACCTCCAAGATGGAATGAGATTTGGTTGTACCAACCCTACTGGATGTTGGTGTTTTGCCTTAACCCTTTGACACTCTAAGAATCTAGCCACAAAATCAGCATTTTTCCTCTTCATACCAGACCAATGGTAGAGTTTTCGAAGGTCTGCATTCATCTTCTTGACACCAAGATGTGCCAAATAAGGTGCATGATGAGCCTTGGATAATACTAATGTACATAGATCATCTAATGGTGGTACATAGATTTGGCTTGTGTGTTGCAATAGACCATTTGAATCCATAAAAAATCATGAGAATCTACCCTCCAAAGGTCTCCCTGACTCAATCTCTGACTTCACCTCCTAATACAATGTATCTTTACAAAGAGCTTGGAGAATCCTAGCCTGCAAATCCACTAAGAGTCAATGCTGAAATAGCTTGTCGCTTATGACTCAAAGAAAAAATTACCACATTTTTCTTTCCCATTCATACTCATAAAGGGACTCCATCTTCCTTCTCTATCTAGCATTCAGATTAGACTGAGTAAAAATATAATGTAGACTATGGTGATCACTATGAAGCTCAAATTGATTTACCAATAGGAAATGTCTCCATCGAACCAATGCATGTACAACTGCTACTAACTCAAGATTGTGTGTAGGGTAGTTAAAATCACGATCCTTGATTTTGTGACTCATACATAATCACCTGTCCATTCTGCATAAGGACTTCTCCAATCCCCTCCAATGAAGCATCAGCACAAACCAAAAAATCACCCACTGGATCAGGTACTGCTAGGATAGGTGCACTAGTCAAACACCCCTTAAGACTCTAAAAATTGTCCTCACACTTCTCTATAGAAACAAATTTCTTCCCTTTCCACTGAAGAGAAGTGATAGGATGTGAAACTCTAGAGAAGTTCTTCATGAACCTATGGTAATATCCAGCTAGACCCATGTAGCTACAAACTTCTGACACATTAGTGGGTGTTGGCTACTCAACAATAGCCTAAATATTTTAAGGATCTAGTGAGATACCTTCTCCATAAATCACATGTCCTATATACTAAACCTCTAACTGAAATAAATCACACTTTGTTGAATTGGCATATAGCTGATTGTCTCTTAGGCACTGCAATACCTATCGAAGATGTCCTTCATGCTCTTCTATGGATCTGGAATATATCAGTATGTCATCCAAGAAGACTAGCAAAAATTGATCTAGATACTTATGAAAGACTCCATTCATCAAGCACATGAATATTGATGCAGCATTTGTCAACCCAAAAGGAACCACTGTAAACTCATATTGTCCATAGCGTGTGAGGAATGCAGTCTTGAAGATATCTGCATCCTAAATATGCAACTGATGGTACCCTGACTTAAGATCAATCCTAGAGAACACCTTGGCTCCCTTAATGTAACCAAAAATGTTATCAATATGTGGCAAAATATACCTATTCTTGATTGTTACCTTGTTCAACTATCTATAGTCAATACACAAGCCTAACAATCCATCCTTCTTCTTAAAAAAGAGGACAGGTGCTCCCCAAGGAGAAAAACCAGGGTGTATACTTCCCTTTGCAAAAAACTCTTCCAACTATAGCTTCAACTCACTCAATTCATAAGTAGTCATCTCATAAGGAGCTCTATAAATAGGTTCCACTCCTCGAACAAGATTAATGCAAAATTCATTGTCATGCCTTGGTGGCCTACCTAGAATCTCACTAGGAAATACATCAATGAACTCCTACAAAATAGGATGATCCAAGGTCTTGACTTCACTCTCCACTTCATCTAACTCATTCATAGTCATCGCAAACACTTGGCAACCCTTTCAAAAAATATTCTTAAGTTGCATCACTGAAATCATACGAAGAGATATGGGATATGGAATCTCCACAATCTAGCAATCCCTACCCACATCATCCTTGAATTGGATGGTCTTCCATCTACAATCAATTTTATCCCCTTGAGCTCCCTGTTAGGCCTTTTTATTGCAGGCTCATAATAGAGTATGAATGCTTAAAAATTATACTCCCAATTTCTAACTCATGCAAGACAAAGCCTAATTGATGATGACTAATTCCTCCTACTTCAAGATCCATAAGCTCAAGTGGGTGTACCTTCAATAAATTATTGATTCTCAATATCAGTAATAGTGGATTAGGGCTTTCACTGATTGGCTAATTGTCTTTCATTGTATCAACTGATAAAACACCTTGCAGATGACAATAATTAACTTAACATAGAACTTTACAAGCAAAATTATAATCATAACAATAACAAACATCAATGAGATAAGGATTCTCATCCTTCTTCCTTTTGGAGTTCTTTTAACTTAGGAGGGTTAACCTAGTGATGCACTCTTTAAGGAATCAATAAACTGAATTTTATTCTCTAATACAATTACTTAAACATATATATTCTTTGTAACTGAAAAATGAATGATTGTTTGCTTTAATATTTGATGATGATAAACTACTTTCCAAACCCTAAACTAGTGCCTAATTCTTGGGCAAAGAGTCAATATCAAATATAAATCTACAGTAAACTTATTAATGAAAAAATATGAAGTTTAGATAGAATGCCTTACAATCTACCTTTTCATTCCCACACCCCAATATCAGATCCTTATTCCAATGTTTAACTCTCTGGAATCACTTATAAGAATTACTCTTTCCTTGAAAGAAACTTACAAGTAATAACATAATCACCTTGTAACCAGTTTATTTAAGATGGCTTACAAATTAAACATAAAAGAGCTTAAACATCAATATAAAGAGACAAAAAATGATATAGAACATAAAGTGCAATGTTTTTTTATTAATATGTTAGTGCTTCAATACATTCAAAAGACTAAAAGTGCAAAACTTAGACAAAAATGAGAAGTATTTCTTGTAGTTATATATTTCACCATCCTTACAATTATGTTATCTCTTGCTATTTATAAAGTATTAGCCATCTTGGAATACTTAAAGACTAAGGATCCAAAAAGCTTTCAATGGCTTAGACCTAACCCTAAAAGATACTAGAAGACAAAATACAATAAGAACTTCAAGCGGTGGAAAGACAAAATAGGAAGACAATCAGATTTGATCCTTAAATTTTTGATAGCTGGCACCTTTGTCTGTAGATATTCTAGATAGCCTCAAATAGTTGTTGTGAGATCTAGTGACCACAATAATAGGCTAAATTACACTAGCCTTACTGATGGCTAACCTCCCTGTGCTCATAGACTAGGTACTAGGTGTCTCTTCACTCCTCATCCAATATATCTATATCAATTATTGCAGGCTTCTTTTTATTGGGCTTGGTGAGAACATTCCATGCTGCAACCCCTACCTCTATAGGCCAATTAAAGCTCTAAATGCTTTGTAATTATGCCTTTTTTCTTTCCCATCTAGCATCTATAATGCTCTTGACATCTATAAAAAAACTTATTAAAGTCGGTTTTGGCTTTGAAGGCCTCATCTAAGGTCTTATTTATCCTTTCCATATCCAATTCACCATTGTCTGGTATAAATGCCTCTTTATTAGGTAGTAAAGTATCAAATTCTCCTCTCCATACTTCTACGGCCTTAATTTAATCATTTTCTCTCTTTATTGGAGGAATAAATTTATTATATCCTGAACCAAACATGTTGACCCTACCCTCAATCTGATTTTCCTTGCCCTTGAAGAAAGTAAAGGTAACCCCAATCTCCTCAATTTCCTCCTTGACTTGACACACAATCTCAAGGAGATCTACTCCATGTGGCTATAGGGCTGCTAACCTCTCAAACAAATTTTTTCTTACTGACCAAGTTCCAAAATAAGGATTTAAAATTGAAACATAATTATTTACCTCTATTTGCAGGCCATGCAACTTGTTCTAAGCACTGTTTACTAAATCAACCCTTTTTTTAGGACATCGATCCTATGTTGAAAGATATTAAAAAAGACTTCCAAAGCCTCTTTATTATGATCTTTGTCCTTTTTCTCTGTTTCCTTTGAGATATCCCCTGTATCCTCAGTTTGTACTAGAGAATCGACAACTTGCTTAGGTGAAGCAGGAATAGTCTCGGGAATTTCTTGTAATTTCAAATTTAATTCTACAACTAGCTTCTCTAATGCATTGATCTTTATCAAGCATAGTTCTCTATCCTTCACTAAAACACTTGCTTCATCAAACAATTTATGATATCTCTTTAACATATGTTCATCTTTAGCTTCATTTAGATGAGAAAAATGAGTAAGGTCCTATGATATCCCCAAATCTCCAGTGTTATGGATAGACCATATGATCTTATCCCCATCCATTTTTTCTTGTACATTAATAAATGATGGCTTTTGTGTCTTGGGAGCTAGAGCCCACATGGCTAAAGTTTTGGATTGTGGATTAAATCCATATCCCCTAATCATTTCTCCCACATGTGTCTCTGAAGACAATTTTATATAAGGCTTCCTTCTTATCTGGTCAATGATAAATGCTGATGTAAGATCTCATCCTTCCACCAGTAGTATCCCACTAGATTTAACCAATTTTAGGGATTCCTTTGGTGTCATGGTTTCTATCTTAGGGTCATATTCTTGCAGAGCCTGCAAGGCTTCTCTTAGCACTGATTCACCTCCTTCTAATTACAATTATGACCCAACTTGTTGTTTCTTTGCCTAGATCAAGAAGTCCTTGAATTCTTTGGTTTTGATGAAATTTTCATCACTCAATAATTGCTCTTGCTGAAGCTCTCTTTCATCCTAACACAATAAAAGAGGTATTTCAACTTCTTCTTCTACATCTTCTCTCTTCTTCTTTCCTTCCCTTATTAATTTTCTAAGATGATGGTCATATGCTCTAGTACCAGTAATTAGGGCACTAATCTTATCCTTTTTCTTCTTCTGCTTCTTATCATGATAAGGCTCCCCTTGTTCCACCTTTTGCTTCTTCTTAGGAGGTTTATCAGTCACCTTAGCCTCATGTTCTTGAGTTAAATCCATTATTACATTCTCCTTTGTTTGAGGTGGCTAATTCATTGGAGGAGGGTTATGCACTAAATATTTGTTGTCACTATACTCAGAGGAAGAGTGCTTGTTAGGACCTTTTTCCTTATCTTCTATTAGTTCCTCAAGATGGTTACATAATGTGCCATAAGATTCTATCATCTTACAAAGTTTTTGCAAATAAGGTACTTCTGGGAAGTAACCCTCAAAAGGGATCCCTTTCTTCTTGATTTGTTGTTCCAGATCCATTAGCTCTTGAACTTATCTTCCCTTCTTGCAACTTCATCATCTTCTAAGATGTTCCTTATAAGGTCCTCCTCTACACAATGTTCATACTCTTTGGTATTTGGAATGGTTGGTGTCAACAGTTTCTCTACACTTTTAATGAAACCCTCTGTGTCAACATACATGTACAAGGCTACATTCATTCTGAAATAACCCAACCATATGTTTACTAACTCTAATGCCCTCTTTCCAATTGTGAAGTTATAAAATTTAAACTGTCAAGGTGTAAATGTACCTTTTCTATGTGAAGCCAAATGCTCCTTATCAGTCAACATCAATCGCCAGATGAACTCCATAAAAACTATCCTTGGTGGCACACAATATGGAAGTATATGTGGTGGCTGGAAGCAACCATAAACCCTTATTAAAGTAAAATATTTATTATAGTAGAAATCTCCCTAGTTGTGGTCTTATGTCCACTTATCCACAAACTGACAAGGCCTGCGAAGCTGCAATACCTTGATTGGCAATATTGTCATGTTTACTCCTAAATAGCTTAAAATTGGATACACCATCCAATTCTGGAATGCATAGAATTAATTTTCCCTTGATGTGTAATTCCAAACCCTCAATCAGAAATGTATAGGGTTGGATTGTCCTTGGAAGAATATCCTAGGTCTCAAAATTTGCAGGTCCATGATATTGAAATTATAAAACAAAATCAAATGCATCAATAAAGAAAATTGCAAGAATTTAGGTCTAGGTTACTTTTTCTAAATGTCTATGAACCCTTGATGCATTTGGTTAATGACATACTAGATATATTCATAATCTGTGCTAACATGTGGACTCTAAAGATCCAAAACAATCATCAGAATATCTAAATATATCCTATCACTACCCCCATCAACTACTAAAACTTTACACAGTCCATAAGAAATATATTTCATATAAAATACTAAATCCTTGTAGAAATAGGGTGCATTGGGTCTTGGTATGGCCGCTATATAATTTCTAGTATTTTTGGTGACATGACTTTGAATTAACTTAGCCACAATGGTACCTTCCCTAGTATACCTAGCTTCTAATGCTTTTAGGTCTATCTCTATAGTGAAGGGATTGTAAATGTTGAAAGAATTCATAAAAGATGCCTTATCTAGAGTAACTAGGATTTTTCCATCATTCTTCTTGATGGTCTTAGAGATGGTATCATATCTAATAGCCAATTCAAGAAAAAAATCTACATCTACAAAGAGGTCTGACACTATCAATTTGGCTAACCCTGATATCCATGGGTTTGAAATGGGAACAGGACCATCACTATTTTTATGAAAGTAATTAAAAAATTGGTATCCAAAAGCATCAGGAGTCTTATCATCTCTACAATATGACATATTATCACCAAGGTATTCATCAGTTACCTTTTTCTCGTGATTAGTTCCTGGTAGAAGAATCACAAATTCATCAGAGTAATTCCTTTTTCCATTCTGGTCATCTTTGGCATCTCCACTCTTTCCATTGGTTGAAGCCACACTTGTTGCTCGACTCATCTTTTTTGCTCTTTAACTGAACAATGTTGATCAATTTCTTGTTTCTTAACACTACAACATAGACAATTTTGTTCTTCTAAAAGCACTAACACTCATGTAAATTTTAGCTCTGTATTCTAAAACTTTGGTAGACTAAAATGAGAAATGGAAATGCTCATTTATTCTTGATAAATCAATGCACCACTCTATTTTATATCATGAAACTGTTATTCAGTCCCTTCTTCTATTACTTTGCATTCTTTGATATCAATTTATCTCATCCATGGCATCTGAGGTTGATAGGTGATCAATTTTGAAAAAAATACAACTAGGGTAATCATGAGACCTTATTATATGCAAAATAAACTCTATGCTTGATACGATTGGCTCATATTATTACAACTCAGTAAAATTCATACATGTTGTCATAATCCTTTTGTTTTGATTGGCTAACGACTGTACATCATGGCACGAGACAAAACCCTTATAGCTTTATCTTAATCTTACTCCAGTTCTCTTTGGTGACCACGTGACTTTTTTATCTCCTTGTCACTAAGAGTTAGCCTTAACTCTAGTTTTATTATGAGATTTAACGTACACCATGCGATCTAAAATCTATCAACGATTCAGATCTTTCATATTAATCGTGCTTTCAACTTTACTTAACCTGCTTTCTTTTAGATATTATGCGACTAAAGAAACTTGAAGTCGCTGAACTTTCTAGCTTACCATGAGTTTAGTTAGAGATGACACGACCATTGTTAGATCCTCTTTAAATCTAATGGTTTGCGTTAAATTTCTTATTCATTTTGTACTTACTAAATCTAATTAGAGACTACACGATTATCATTAGATCATTTTTAATCCAATAGCTCACATTAAATCTCTCAAGCTTTATCCTTAATTGTAGTTTGTCATGAGACTTCATGACTACAAGCTATCTCTAATTCATGAGATAGATTTCCTAACCATAGGTTTATTTTGAGACTTTATTCAGGCCACAGATCTCTGGGATGACTTAAACATGTGTCAAAATCTGAATCATTACCTCTGAGTTGCTAGACAATCTTTGAATTTTTGACTTCTATCAGCAACTTAACACCAACCATCAGATCTTTTCTCATCTACGGTTTAGATTTTCCCGCTGCAAACTTCACTAAGGCTTGACTTAACCTTTTCTAACCATAGTTCATATGGAGACTTAGCGACTAACTGAATCTCGTTGTTGCTGAACAAATCATCTAACCCAAGGTCTATTCTAAGATTAAATGCCAGCCTTTAGATCTTTTCCTCAATCTGATGATAGTCACTGAATCTCTTAAACATTTATTCATCTGTACTTTTATCTTGAAATTAAACACTGGCCATGAGATCATCTTTGAATATGATGGTTGTCGCTAGATCTCATAAAATTTCACTTAACCCTTGTTTTCTTCAGAGATATCACAACTAAATAGATATAACCATGTCTTAACCTTGGTGAGTTTGTGAGACTTCGTGACTGAATGGAAATCAAAGTCGTTATATGATCTCTTAACTGAAGAGTTTATCTTGAGACTTCACGCCAACTGTAGGCTCAACTTGCAAATCAACCACTTGCATTAAATCTCCCAATCTTGTGAAGTATATTCTTTTCCTTCTGAGACCACACGACCAAAGCTTTGCACTGAGTCTCATAACAAAAGGGAATATTCAAAAAATTTTAAGAGACTATGCTACTAACTTGAAACATGAAAAAGATCACATGACTTTAGTAATTTGAAATTTTTGAAAAAGGTAACTGCAAATTAGAAGCCACTCGCGAAGAAGTAGGATTTTTGCTTTGACAAGAATAAAATTGACCTAGAAGCTAGGGTTTTACAAATTTCATTGATTTTATCACTTGGAGAATAATAATTGCAGGGAACATTTGGTTGCACTTTGGACAGGAAATGACATTTTATGCAAGAACATCACTGGGAACCCAAAACATTTATAGAAAGATTTCAAAATTGGAAATACAACCAAAACTCCCAACCAATCCATTCTCAATACAACCCCATATGATCCCAAAGGAATCACATGAAGATCAACTGTGGTATTGAATTTACCTAAGTTTAGCTCACACTTACTGACCAAAGAATCTATGGCTACTTTATCCCCTGAAGATAACTCCACTTTCCATCCTACTACTTGCTTTGCAGCCACTCACTAGTACATTTGAGGCAAAATTATGATGGCTATCTGTCAAAATTGCAATGCCTATTTGTCAACCATTCAAAAAATGCATTTGTCGGGGTTATTCTGTTGGAAATTGTGATGGAAGTCATAACCATCGGTATTCTGACCATGAAATCCGTCGAAAATCACCACACTAATAGCAACTTGCTATGTCATTTCTTACAGTTCATCTATCATAATTTTGACAGAACGTGTGGACTCTCCAACAGAAATATTGTCAAAAAATAGAGTCTTTGTGATGTTAAACCTGTCGGAATATCAATGGATATGCAGTGATTTTCTGATAGGAAAACCCGTCATATGTATAGAAGTCTCATCGAACAGTTCTGTCAAAAATGGAGCCTGTTTGATGTTATACCTGTTAGAAGGGCGATGGACATGTAATGATATTTTGACACAAAAACTTGTCATACATATAGCACTGTCGTCAAACATAGCTATCAAAGCTTGAATCTATCCGACATTAAACCTACTAGAATGTCACTGAGCATACAATGAATTTTTGATAGGAAGGCCTGTCATATGTATATCACTTTTGTCAAAGAAAATGTCATAAGTATCAAAATAGCAATGGCCCGACACACTAAAGATAACAAAGCTCAAGAGACCATCATAGAGAGTCTCTTTCTTTTGTCCATATTACTGATAAAACATTTAATATTTCATTAGCTCATCAAATACGGGGAGTATTTTCATGATAACATATTATTTAAGTTGGTGTTGCACAAATTTATTTACTACGCACACTTGTAAACTAAAAGGATAATGATAAAGAAACATATCCTCCCATGGTCTGTATTTCTCAGTCCATGGGAGGGGATGCTTCATTCTTGTTGTCCTCGTAGTCTACAAGTGCATGAAGTAGATAAATGTGTGCAACATCAACTTAAATAATGTACGTTATCCATGAAAATAGCATCTATTAAATTCTTTTAGATCCCCACATTTGATGAGCTAATGAAATATAAAATGTTTCCTCAATTGTATGGACCAAAGATAGAGACCAACTATTATGGTCTCTTGAGCTTTGCTATATTTAGTCCAGATTCTGAGAAGAGGTATGAGTGGAGGCCAAAGAAGGAATATTTGTGAAGATTTTATAGAATTAGGTTACTGAATCATCATCTTTGCACTGGTACTCAATCTGGAAACCCTCCTCCTCACTTTTGTCCTAGCTCTGCTTAGTAAAGAAGATATTCTCTAGAATTTTAGACATCTAGAAAATATCCACAAATATCCCTTTTGTCCTCCATTGAATATATGTCTTCTCAGAATCTTAAAACTCTCGATCATTGATTCTAATCAATGTATAAATAAAATAGAAAGACTCAGAGCATGGAATATAAGAAAATATTAAGAAACAATTCAAATAAAATAAATAAGACTTATCCTAAACTTATCAATTTTCTAAAAACAAGTTCAAATAGTTAAGTTACCTATATTTATATATTTGAAATGATAAACAACTATTAAAATTTACCTTTAACTATTTAAGAATGGTGATGACAAACCCATCTATACAAATGATTTCATAATGAAATATATGATAGAAGATTTGCATGACATTTATCCAATCCATGAAGACAGGATATAGATAATAATGAAGCAAGATTAAAATTTTGAGAATTAATGAAGGAAACCTATTCATTAGGTAAGAATCTATAGAAAAAATTAAGGAAATCTATTCTTTAGGTAAGAAGCTATAGTCCAAAGGTATTGTTAAACTTGTTGGTTGGCTATCCAAAGGAAGATTTGTTTTGATGGTAGTGTTGAGAAGTACAAGGGAATTGATTATGATAGGTTTCTTTTATGATTGGTAGCCTTTGGCATCCAGGTGATTCTTATTGTCTATTGTGACAATTATTGACCTTGAGATATAGCAAACAGTTGTGAAGGAAACTTTCATGGTGATTTGGAGAATTGGACCTAAAAATTGTAAGAGGTGTAGAATGGGATGCCATTTATTGTTACAGTGGGATCAAATACCTATAGGTGAAACTATTGCAGTCCACACATTAGTTAATTAGGTCACTCCTTAAGGGTGTAGTTAAACTTAATATAAACAAAAGATGGTTCTAGTTGTCGCACATTTAAACACTCTAATGATAGTTAAAAGATAATTAATATAAATTGTCAATTAATAATTGAATACAAATATGATCAAATGACAACTAAAAGATATTTAATATCAATTGAAAATTAATTACATCGAAGGGATTTATTATTTGAAAAAGAGGACATGACTGTTTCATCTAACCAATCTCGCAGAGAGAAGAAAGACTATCAGAACAATCTAACATGTTCATTCTTTCCATATAATTTTCTAACATTGAAGTTGATCTCCCCATGGCCTTCAGAGGTTTTGAACTAGTGATGTACAGGATAATTTCCATGTCTATCCTCAACAAAATATTCTCTATTGATTTTTCCCCTATGAAGACCACAAAGGTGCTGGTTACATTTCATTCCACTTCCTATTGCTTATATTAAGTTTAGATTATTATCACATCTTTTTGTGAGAGCGTTGATCACAATGTTCTGTAAACAATGATTAAAAATGAAAATTAATCGTAATAATTGTCTGGAGTAATTCTAAAAGGAAAGCAAATTTTCTATTAGAATTGTATGAGGTGGCACAACATGAACACTCATTTCTTCGGAAAATGTCCAAATCTACATGAAGTGAATAGGAGGCATTGATTGAGGAAAAAATCTTGAAATAAACATCAAGTTGTTGAAGGGACATGTTATTCTAATATGAAACCTTCCAACTATACACATCTTGATGTAGATTAGAAAATGAAGTACTAAGGACAACATATGTAATTATCAAATAGAGGATACTGAATGTGAAGCATCATATTTCAAATGCTATGAAAGGTGTTGTATTGACCATTTGAGAAACAAAAATGTATTATGAAAGTAGAGATGACCACTGTAATAGATTAGGGAGAGAAGGCCATCAAGATAGTGATACAATTAGCACATTCCTGCTAAAAAATTCAGAAAAGTTTACTTGTGAGTAAGGGGTAACCCAATGTTTCCAAAAATCATGTGGAGTGTTGTTCCCTTTTCTTGCTGACATAAAAATACTCCTCAGAGGGTTAACTCTATTTATCCCTGACACTGACCAAGCATAAAGTAGAATAACAGAAACAAGGTTTTGAAGCCTCCTACACTTTGAGCTCCACAAACTCGGGCGGGATTACCCTTGACAACTTAGAATAATGAAATCACTAAATTATTCTAGTTTGTTGTTGGTGGAATTACAGGGAATGATCACTGTAACTTTTACTAAAATAGACCAAACTGAAAGTAAAGATTGATTTTAATGATGATAGTCATTTAATTGAACAAAAATAGACCAGTGCTCAATCTTAGGGCATGGAGTCATTTGTGAATAATTTTGACCAGCATGATTGAAGACTAAACTTAAGGCAATTACAAGATCTGACACAAACATAGATATACCTTATATATCTATCTCAGCACATTTAGCCAAATTAACCCATCAAATTCATTTACTACCTTGAACTTTATTGAAATATCTCTAAGGTATATTCTCTCCTAGAAAGAACCCTAGAAGTATTTCATAATCTGCCTTACAGATATATAAATTCAAAACGCTCCTAAAACATTTAATTTAGACAAAATTCAGAATGCTACAATGAAGACAGAAAATCCATTAAATGCTTCAGAAACTGTGAATTGGATTTTATTCAAAAGTCATCATCAATTACTACATTCAATAGAGATTTCTCCAGAAAGATCAGATATATTGGTTCTTAAAACCAAAATTTACAATTAACTTAGTATTATTTTCAGACATCAAAATGACCATCCTTTCCCAGTAGTCTTGGAATCCTTTTATAGCATAAGGATGCAACAAGCTACCGACATACTGGGAAAGATTACAAAATTTCTTGCAACAACTTTGCAACGAACTAGAAACAAAGTTTTGCAACCGA
>MU227555.1:391195-413431 GCA_018584345.1 Thuja plicata
TGCACATTCAGATAACACATTACACAACACATCAATTTGGTTACGGGGAAACCAAATGGTAAAAACCCCGGTGGGAATTAGTACCCACAAAGAACTATACTATTTGTAGTAATCCCTGTTAAAAGATATTTCAACCCTATTAGGAGTTGTACAATACAATGTAGTAGTATAGTGACCTGGTTAAGGCTCTGACCCTGTTAGGAGTCTTTTATAATAACCGTGTTAGGGGTGGAGGACTCACTATCCAAGTGGTGAAGGCTACAACCTTCTGGTTATTTGATACACACTGTATCAACAAGGTGAACTTCTATTTGTGACACTGCTTTTCTGATCAGTTCCTTTTGTGTGCCGATGCTTTAACCTCTTGAAAGCACTACAACAATCTTATCTATATTGTGAAAGCTTCAAATTCAATATCTATATTATCAACATATGATAAATATAGCTCTGCTGCTTTAACACTCTGCTATGCTTTTCTAATCTCTGGCTTTTGCAACTCTTCTTATCACAAATGACCTTCTATAAGTACATACTCCAAGTATGAGATCATGGGACCTGTTAGACAACTCTTCATAACATATTTGTTGGATCTACTAAGCACACAAACATAATTACAACCGTGCAAGTACTAACTGAATAGACACGTCGCTTCACTAAGTCGGCTTCACCAAATTGACCATAACATTGCAATCTTCTTGAAACACGTTTGGCATGTTTAGATTAATATCAACAACTCATAAATTATCATGAATATACAGACGCATATCCTGAAGATACGTGCAACTCTATCAATACATTACATATGTCAGCCTTAAACCATTATTCCTCCAGAATTGTAACCGTCAATAAAAGAATTACATATCTTTACTGAAACATCATAACTGGGTCTATGTGTATGAACATAGCATAGTAAACATGTCAACAAAATGTATCTATTCACACTAGTCTTTATGTCATCATATGGATAAGTACATATAGAAGTACTATTGTGTATTATATGTTGTCATAAATGACAAACATACAATCAATCAACTGTTCAGAATCAAATCTCCAACAGAGAAGAGACAAATTCTACACCAGGTTAACCATTAAACAAATCAAAATGTTCAAATTTAACATTGTAGTGGAGGGGATAGAAGATGATGGTAAACATATGTATGATAATACATATTTGGAGAAAATAAAGCCATTCCCTATAAGCTCCGAGCCCATGCTAGGGCAGGCCATTAACGACTTGGAAACCTTAATGGGTGGGATCTACAAAAGAACAGAGTAGTGGGTCGTATGGACTATGGGAAAAAGGAAAATGTCAAAAAGGAAGCCTCCTTCTCAGCGAACCCTAACAAAAGGTACTTTGAGCATTGCAGCAACTTCTTTAGTAATGATCCCAACTGTGGCTAAAGGATCAACCCAGCTATCGGGCAGAGGCGATGAACCTCCTGAGAAAGAAATCCCACTAGAGAAGATTTGTGGAGAGGGCCTACTCCTAGACATAGGGTCGATAGAAGAATTAGTTTCTATAGACTTGGCCAAGCCTATAGAAGAGCACACTAAAGGTGTAGGACCTGAGAAACCAGTTAAACCTAGTGCTGCAAATATACAAGTCAACACTTTGACCCAAGATACTCCAAGGTGAGGGTCCCCTATTGTAGTAGAGGTGGGTGAAGATAGATCCAATACCTCATCCCCTGAATTAGATGAGAGGGTTGGGAAGAAATGAGAAGCTGCTCAAGTCATTAGATTAGTTTCCTTCTCTCCTACTTCATTAAACCCATTTGCTTCCAGACCTAAAGCTACTGCTCTGGTCATTAGGAAGTTGTTCATAAAAGAATTGGTTTCTGCTTCCAAATTTACCAGTGTTGAATCCTGGATAGAACATACTCTAGAATGTAAAAGGAAGAGAGTAGAGGAAGGGACTTCTAGCAAAGATACTCTCTCATAGGCGTTGCAACCCAACACCACTATGGTTAAAGTAAAGAAGGTGAAGATAATGTCTACACTGGGTCGAGATCCTCAAACATGGTATTTCACTATGGAGGTGGCCAATCCTACAAAGGAGGGTAGATTCAAAGATATGACTGCCTCTGATTTTAAGTTATAATCATTTAACATGGGGCTTTCTCAGCATGAGACCAAGGTAGATTGGTGGAAATCCACCAATGTGGTAATAGAAGAAGAGCTCGAGGAGATCAAGACTGCTAAAGTTCAACTTAAAGAAGAAGTAGATGAGCTAACTAACTTCATTAGACATCTCATCACTCTGATAGAAAGTGTTCCTGGTACCTAGACCACTTTTGATCCTAGTGTTGTGGAGAACCAAGCCATCCTAGCCAAGTTCCAAGAGGACAGACACTTCGGGTAGATCGGCAAGAGACAGATCAAGAGGCTCAAATCTCAGGGATTGGTATTTTTTGAGAAACTGGGTAATGCTCTCCTAAGGCTAGAAATAGAGAGGAATAATATTGACAAGAATCTACACACTCTTGCATTAGAGAGAGCAAGATGTCAAGAATGCATAGTAATATTGCACATGGTGGTTAAAATGAAGACCAAACAGGCATTAAAGGCCAAGATCTTGCAGAAAGGAGATGATATTTTGATCGAATAGCTTCAAATCTTGGAATTTAAAATTGAGATGATCATCCAAGCTAAAATAGGGTTGCAGCAGACAAATGTCAAGATCAAGGAGGAGCAGAACAAATATTTTAAACTCCTTCAAGGTTTCCACATGGAATCATAGACAAGCGGTCAGGGGAAAGAAATGCTTGGATTGGCTAGTATGAAGAAATCATTTTATGATTATGTGCATAAGCTAGAAGAACAGTCTTCCACCTATTTGGACAAGGTGCTAGAACTCCAACAGTTGAGCGGATGCATTTTTAAAGCCATGGAAGAGCTGAAGGATTGAACAGATATGATCAAGATCTTGGCCAAAGAACATTCCTGATGGCTCATTAGATACACTAATGCCCATATCAATAGGCACAAAGAGCTCATCCCAATCATTACCTTTGTCACTACCTATAGGGATAAATTAGACAAGGCGAAGAAAATGGAAGCATAGTTAGATTATCTCCCCTTGTACTAAATTTTGATATTTATTGTAATGGATAAACTTTTGTTTATCAATTTTGATTGGAGAAGTGGAACCATTTTGGTTACCCTTTTGTAATGGTCCAAATCTAGAACCCTATATGTACTATTTTCTAAATCAATGAAGAGGTCAACTAAAGTTTTGTGTGAAAGATAGCATTTTTCTGAGTCAAATTTGTATGTCTGAATGCCATTTCTTTAACTACTCCACTACATTCTATTTATATATCTATTAAGTTCGAATGTTTCTTTGGAATTAGATTTATAGTTTGTGGTTGAATCAAAATTTTGTATTATGATTTGATATAGTTAATTATGGGGAGATCTGGTGTTATTCTAATTCTAGGAGATGTACCTATGAAATAGATTGATTCATTGTCACTTTACCATTAAATCTTTAAGTCTTGTATTTGCATTTTCATTATCAGTTAATGCATTACTAGTTTTAAGAAGTCGTATGATTGATGAAGTATTGAAATTGGCTAAAGTTAGAATTGAGTTTATCCTGCCTGAGCTATTTCCTATCTAGGTTTAGCTTGGTTTACCTCTTCTATTCTCGGGTCAAGAACATACCCCTGTTAGAAAAAGAAGGATCAATAGTCATTGAAGATCATTTACTTAAGGGAGCTATACCTTTAAATTCAGAGGGAAATTAGTTGTTTATTCACAATTTCCCAACTATTGTAGTCAATTGTTCTTTTAAATTTTGGTATTCTAGAGTTAAAGAAAAAAATAACAATTTGTTTACCAACAGATTTTTGGTGACTCTACTAGGGAGTCGAACAGTCGTTATACTTGAAGCATACCATGAGGAAAGATGGTGCTTCCCTATGAAAACATAATTCTTGTTCTCCAACTGAATCTTGGTTTCCAAGACAATCAAGAGGATCTCATTTTCTTGTTGAATAATTTTGTTTGGAAATACAGAAGAAACACTGAGCACTATAGAAATGCCAGTCAAGTGCTAGAGCATGAAGAAGCTAGGATAGAAGCACTTGAAGAAGCCATCTAAAGGATAAATCTAAGAAGGGAATGATACCAAGCTGAGTGTGAAGCTAGACTAGAAGACTAGTTGGAGCCCTAGAGCCCAAGAGGTTTCTTAGGAGTGCAAAGAAAGAAGGTGGTAGGGACCCAGTTTTTGAGAGACTTGCAACCCTTGATTTTGCTCTACTTGAAGTACCCCATCAAAAAGAATAGAAATATAAAGAGAAAAAGTAGAACTCCTTCACCTCCCAAACCATCAACCCTTTTGTCTACCACTTGTCAAGTGTTAACCTTGCATGAAGTAGTTTCTCCTCCTGTTGTCAATATAACACCCTATCTACCCCCAGTAATTATGGCACTTCCTTGGGCTGCTGTAGTTAGACCATTGCAATCAGCAGCATATAATCCCTTCCCCTCAGGTTCAAGAAAGAATTTCCCCTAAATTCTCTGGAGATGGGAAAGTATCTACAGATGAACACATTGTTTCATTATTTGGTTCAGTTAATAGCTTAGCAGTACGAGAAGAAGATGTGGCCATCACATTTTTCACTAAAACCCTTTTTGAAGGTGCTTCTGATTGGTTCCATCACTTGCCCAATTCTTCTATCACAGATTGGGCTTCTATGAGAGCTTCTTTTGAAAGAAGATTCAAAATTGTTGAAGATGAACATGCCTTACTAACACAACTGACTTCTATCAAGAAAGACCCTTCAATTAGTATGAGGGATTTTGTGGCTGAATTTAACAAGATTGTAAATTGTATCCTAGCAGCCAACAAGCCTACTACAGGGAATTTGAAATTTTTTTTCATAACATCTATGCCTCCCGACATCAGTTATGATTTGAGAAGAGCAAATCCAGCCACTTTGGACCTTGCTCAAAGGACTGCGATGGAGTTAGAAGACCACATGATATCGATGAGAAAATGGAAAAGAGAAATACAATCTATGGCTGGTACTAGTAGCACCACATCATCAGATGAGATGATTCAAAAATTATCCAATGAATTCATCACCTTCAAGAGGCCGCTTCCTAGATTTAATAATCCCTACAAGCAAAACTTTCAAGAGAAACCTAAAAGAAACAATGAAGGGGGGAGTGCAAATGGAAAGACATTACAATTGACTGCTCCACCATAGAGGTTAGCTATAGAAGCTCCCCCTAAAAGGGGAAACATGTGTACCTTCCATTTAACTACAGATCACGATGGAGAAAGTTGTCCCAATGGAGCTTGTGCTTGGGAAATGCATTAGATTGATGAATGGAATGCTGGAGTGTCTAGAGATGAACCAGATTCATACTCACATGGAAACTCTGAAAACTAATATTTAGAGTATGAATCAAATTTAGAATAGGGAGAAACATGTTATGCTACCATAGACGGGACCTCCTATACAGTCTTAACCCAGAGTCAGAAGGATAAAGACCCTGCTTCAACACCTCCACCTAAAAATAATGAGACATCTACCTCCCATTCTAAAGAGGTAAATCAAGGAGTAAGGATTCTACAACTAGGTAAGGAGAAAAACTCTTTTGACATTATTCAATTTTGTAGAGATTCCAAGATTCAGATTTCCCCCATAGACTATCTTAAGTCTAATCTTGTAGAACTACAAAAGCTTGTAGATTACTATAAAAAGTGGAATCAGAATGTAAATCAAAATGCCATGACTACCATAGAAAATGATTCTATATTTTCAGACCCAATTGAGCAAGGAGAGTCATCTTTTTTGGCTACCTTCCCAGGCCAAAAACCTGATCCATTCTATGTGTCATTATATATTAATGGTTGCAAATTAAGAAATTGCATAATAGACTCGGGAGCCTCAGATAATTTAATGCCATCGACTGTAGCTAAAGCTTTAGGTCTTACTCTCACTAAATCTCATGGTAGATGTTACTCCATGGATTCAAAGCAAGTACCCCTGGTTGGCCGAATCAGAGATGCCCAAGTAGCCCTAGCAGTGCACCCTAAGAAGAAAATGTTGTTAACAATCCTTATTGTTGATGTACTAGCTAGTTATGGTTTGTTGTTAAGGAGTTTTTGTAGAGATCTAGGAGGGGAGATAAAGCTGGATTGGTCTCAAGCTTTAATACCAGTGGGTAACAAACAGATAAAGCTAGTTCCTAAAGAAAAAGCTAAGTTCACGGTGTTAAAGTCAGATGACCCTAAAGCCCAAATTTTGTATCAGGAATTAGAATTTGGTAACTATATGTTGTTTACTTATGATCATGGTGAGGAAATGGAACCTGGAGAAGAAGAAAAGCAGTCTTCCTCTAAAGAAAAACTACCCCAGATCTAGACTCTTGAATTCGATGTTAGTTGTGCATCATCGGGATCTGGCACAGGCGTGGTCTTGATATCACCAGATGGAGTATGTGAGCCCATGGCTTATAAATTTGAGTTTAGAAACACTAATAATATAGCTGAGTATGAAGCCCTATTGTTAGGCATTATTGCTGCAAAAGAGAAGGGTGCGAAAATCTTGAGAGCTCAAGGTGACGCAGAGTTAATCATGCGCCAAGTCAATAATCAATACTCTGTAAAAAATCACAGATTAAAAAACTATAGGAATAGAGTATGGGATGAACTAGAAGCATTGGATGTGTTCTTTACTGAATCTATACCGAGAGAATTGAATTCCAAGGAAGACTCTTTAGCAGTGTCAGCCTCATTACTCCTCCCTCACCCAAAGTTCAAGGATAAGAAGTACCAAGTAGAGGTTGTGTATTGACCATATGTGCCTGATAATGTAGAAGATTGGCAAGTGTTTGAAGATGACAAGAACCTTCTCCTCTTTTTGGAGAGAAGTGGAAACTTCCATAAAGATGCTCCTGGTGATCATAAGGAAAATTTTCATGACAAGCGAAAAAAGGACAAGTCAGAGGTCATCTAGTTGTAAGAGAATATCATCCCTCCCCACTTAGTTACACTTGAAAAGCTCTTCAATAGACATGATACTTTTGTTAAGAAGAAGAGAATTGAAAGAGGTCCTACCACTGGCAAGTATGAAGTAATTAATATTGAAGTGAAAAAGATCCCAAGATGATTAACATTGGGAAATGTTATACTGGGGAAGAAAAGGAAGAGGCCGAGAAAATCTTCTTGGAATACCAAGACATTTTTTCCTGGAGTTATGAAGATCTGAAAAGTTTTATGAACTAGAAATTCAAACACTAGATTCCCTTAAAACCTGAGGCTATCCCGTTCAGGTAGAAACAAAGGAATTACAATCCCAAAGTTGTTGATCCGATATTTAGGGAAGTGGATAAAATGCTTAAAGAAAGGATTATCTACCCTATCCATCACTCTACCTGGGTGGAAAATATCGTGCCTGTGAGGAAGAAGAATGGAGAAATAAGGATTTGCATAGACTTCATAAATCTTAACCATTCTTCTCTAAAGGAAAATTATGCCCTCCCTAATATGGATCACTTATTACAGACTGTGGCTGGAGCTGAGATGGTGTCCATGTTAGACAATTTCTCAGGGTACAATCATATAGAAGTGGAGAAAGTAGACCAGCATAAAATGACTTTCACGAATCCATCGAGAACTTTCACATACCACAGAATGCCATTTGGGTTGATAAATGCTAGAGCTACATTTCAGAGAGGTATAGATATTTCTTTTAGTGATATGAAGAAAAAAATAATTGGTATGTATCTGGATGATCTTACTGTATTTTCTAGAAAAAGAGTAGATCATATAAATGATTTAAGGAGAGTATTGCAAAGGTGTAGAGTGGACAAGATTTCACTGAATCCCAAAAATTCAATTTTCTATGTGATTCAAGGGAAATTTCTAGGTCACATTATTTCCTAGGAAGGCATAAGAATTGATCCAGACAGGGTGAGAGCAATCCAACAATTTAGCTTACCTGTGAACAAAACTGGAGTGGAATGATTTTTCGGTCAGGTAAAATTTCTCAGGAGGTTCATTCCATATTTTTTTGAGATTACCAAATGCATAGTGGACATGATGAAAGGAAATATAAATTTCAAGTGGAATGACTCTGGTAAACAAGCTTTCAAAAGCATCAAGAATGCCATAGTCAATGCCCCGGTGTTATGTCCTCCAGATTACAAGAAGGATTTCATAATTTATTGTTATTCTTCTAAACACACTCTATCAGCCATCCTCATGTATGAGAACGAGGAAGGAATTCAACCTCCTATCACTTTTATGAGTAAACCTCTGAAAAATCATGAGCTGAGATACTCTAAGACTAAAAAACATGCTTTTGCAGTACTAAAAGATTTAAAGAATTTCAAATTATACATTTTACATTCTCACTCTCTTGTATATGTTCCTGACATTGGTGTAAAAAGCATATTGACTTAGTAGGACATGGGATGTAAGAATAGAGGAGCATGGGTGGCTAAGACTCAGGAATATGACATAGAAATCAAGCCCACCAAGTTGGTGAGAGAAAATGCACTGTATAAAGTGATGGCAGAAAACCAAGTGGACGAAGACCCTGAAAACACACAATTGGTCCTAGTAGTAAGTATGCAAGATCCCTGGTTTGAAAATATTGTGTATTTCTTGACATATAGTGAATGTCCTGAAGGATTGACTTTGAAGCAAAGAAGAGATCTAAAACTAAAAGCTTCTAAATATATAATTTGGGAAGATAGATTGTATAAGAGATCTATAGATGGAACTTTCCTTCGGTGCGTTGACAAACAACAACAAGAGAAGTTGTTAAGGGTGTTTCATGATGAAGCTTGTGGTGGACATTTCTCCTCATCATTTACTACATTGAAGATATTGAGATAGTGCTATGACTGGCATAGAATGTTTAGAGATGCATATCATTGGGTAGCAAGATGTGAGAAATGTAAAATTTTTACTGGAAAACCATGGTTAGCAGCACTCCCCTTACACCAGTGATAATCGAAGGTCCTTTTCAACAGTGAGGTCTTGATTTTATTGGCCCTATAAATCCCACATCTAGTGCAAGCCATACCTACATAATCACTATGACTGAATACTTCATGAAATGGGTCGAGGCAAAAGCAACCAAGAACACTACTTCGGAGGTAGTATGTGAATTCATCAAAGAGAACATCCTGGTAAGGTTTGGTGTACCTATTAAGTTAGTTATGGATAATACCACATACTTTTCTTCTCAATAAATCACCAAATTTTTTTTTGAGTATGACATTATGATCAGTTACTCATATGACTATTTCCCTCAAGGAAATAGTCAAGCTGAGTCTAGTAACAAAAATCTGGTGAGCATCATGAAAAAGCTTGTAGCAGACAACTAGAGAACTTGGCACAAGAAAATATATGAATCCCTTTGGGAACACAGAGTGACTCCTAAAAGAGCCATTGGTGTATCTCCTTTTGAACTTGTCTAAGGGATCAAAGCCAGTCTTCCATTGCCATTGGAACTGGAAACTTGCAAATTGAGAACAATAGTAGAAGATGGTATATATGAAGATGGTTTAGAAATGAGGATTCTTTACTTAAACAAACTTGAAGAGGAAAGAGAGAAAATGGTAGATCATATCACACAAAATCAAATGTGTTTGAATAATTTTTTTGATAAAAAAAGTAGACCCCTGAAATTTATTGAGGGAGATATGGTGTTGTTATGGGACAAGCGCAGGGCACCAAAAGGCATGCATGGAAAATTTGAAACACTATGGAAAGGACCTTTCAAGATTCACCAAGATTTTGAGAAGAATTATTTTAAATTGACCTATCCAGATGGTGAGGCACTACCCCTGATGTATAATGGTTAGGACTTGAAGTTGTATCAGACCTAAATTTAAAATAGGTAACCCCTGTATTGTACTATAGTTACGTTTAGTTCTTTCTTTTGTTTTCTTTAGTTAGGTTTCCTTCCTACTTTCCTTTATGTGTCTTGCTTCAGTTTTATTGTGAGCTTCCTTTTATTAAGCTTTGTGAAATGAGAGACTTGAGTTCCTTGCTTGGACATGTGAATGTCCAAGTCCCTAGACAAAGCCTGCTGGTACCCCACTTTTGGGCTACATATCTTTCAGACAAAAGTGGATGTTTAATGTGTAGTAGTGGTCTTGAAAGCTTCATGTATGTCCTGAGTCTAAGTCCAGCTATCCTCTTAGGCTAGGAGGCCTTTATCAGATTTCCATAAATTTCCTTCTCTTTTGTGAGCAGGAGGGAATTTGTATCTGAGATCCTGTTTCATTAGGTAGGTTGAGTTCCCAAATCTGGTAAAGGTCATGTTTCGAAGGATTCTAACATTGGTTTTATATGTAGTCACAGTATTTTTCCTTAACATTCCCTTTTGTAGCATTGACAAAAAATTGGTTCTGAGCTTCTCTTTGGTGGAAAATCACTTACAGAGTGTGTTTTTTGCAATTAACAGACTTTAAAGTATCAAAGGTTAATGAAAGTTGAAAATGAGTGATTTGGGAATAAGGAAGTTTTGGGCACTCAGATCAAATCGATTTCAAGCAAAAGGAATGATTGAATGAGGAAGAATTCAAGATGCAAGCTTACTAGTTAAAAAGTGGAAAATGGCTTCTCTGCTACTCCAACAGGCGGGTTTCGACCTGCGCACTACATTTTTCATCAAATTATTATATGTAAGAACTTTAAAGAAGAATAAATCCCATAGGTGACCCAAGGCTTAAAGAAAGCTGATGAAATCAAGACATATCATCTTAGCATCTCAATAAGCTAAAATTCTCCTTTAGCGGATTTTTGAGTAGAGAACACTCCAAAGGCATTTCTCTGTCGAAAGGGAAGTGGAATGGTGATTTTTCGCTACCTCTAGAAAGTTACCGTTATGGTTACTAAAGTGAAAGGATGTTTCTTAATGACCTGTAGGGGTAAAATTAATTAATTCAAATAAATTCATTTTATGCCATAACAAAAATTTTCATTAATGCTTAAGTCTTTTCATTCGTGTGGCACGGGAAGTCGGTCGTTAAATGGTAAGAATTCAAAAGTTATAAAATCAACAAACTATTCCAAATAGGAGCTACCATCTGTTTGATGAATTGTCCAAATTTGAAATTCTTATCAATAGTTGTTCGTTTCTCTTGCATTTTTGATAGATATACTTCATTGCCAAGTCAGAAGAAGTTGAAGCATGGCTACTAGATTCATGGGGTTCGGTGGGATGAATGGCATCACCTCTGATTGGCATAAAATCACATACACCTCCTTGAAGTTATTCAATATGTAGAACTTCCAAAGAAAATTGAAGGTAGACTAGATACACCATGTCACTGAGAAGCTAAAGGAAAGTGGGTTAGTCAAAGCCGTCAATTTTCTTGTGGCAGTTCAACCTCCCGAGCTGGTTCGAGAATGTATAGCTCAATACAATTAAGACACCAAGCAAATTTTGTTTCCCAATGACACATTGTTGCTCTCATTGATCGAGACTATGTCCAGAACTCCCTTTGCATTCTAGAGGAGGCCGAATATTCAAAAATGATATATAGCCAGGCGGTTACCGAGTATCGAGAAAATAAGGTGATGTGGAAGAAGGAAATAATGAAGTCATGGTTTCAAGAGCCGAGTGCCAAGGGAAAGTTCCCTAAAATATTATATGGCATGAAATTGAAGCCATTAATTGTGGATATCTTGGTACTACTCCATAGGATTAGAGTTGAGAGTGACGCACTAAATTTGTTGAACACCATTTCTTCTTAGTCCAGGTGATCTGTTCTCAGCACCATTTCATTGATTGGGCTCTTATGGTAAAAGAGAATCTGTCTAGTGCCATAAATAGAGCTAAGCTTCAGAATGAGTTCTACATGTCTTCAGTTCTTTTATATATATTGGCCATAATTCAAATTTGGCCAGGGCTTCCTAGATTAGAAGAGTTCCCAGAAGATGTTAAAAGCTATGAATTTTTCCCCTGTCTACAATTACATAACAGTTATGCTGAATATCTCAGAGTTAATGATACATTTACAATGAGACTGTGCAGGGAGCTACAAGGTTTCTCGAAAAGGAGATTTTCTCCTAAAGCCATGGCTTTTATCAACCAGTTTGGGTGCTTTTTCATTCAATTCATGGATTTATCATATATTCCTCATGCAGGATTTGATGACTTCCCTTTGAAGTTGCCCAAATATCCTGATGATATGATCATGTTGGTTGAGGTAATGAGGCAAGCACTCCAAGTGAACATGATGTGTGCTGATGATAAAAAGAAGGGCTACAATTTCCCAATGACCATTGGAGCTTACAATTTCTCATCCCGGTCTAAGGCAAAGAATATTCTGAAGACATTCTCAAAGAGGTTTCAGTTGGAGACATATGATGTCTTGAGGCTGCAGTATGATCCTGTAAATTATGCCTAAGATTCCTTGCAAATGAGTCATGCAATTCATCATGTTGATGATATTGAAGAATACTGGTCTAACTACAAAGATGACTTAGAGAGCAGAGAGAGATTCTACCCCAGGTTAACCATTGAACAAATAAAAAAGTTCAAAGTTAACATTGTAGTGGAGGGGCTGGAAGATGATGGTCAACATATGTATGATAATACATATTTGGAGAAAATAAAGCCACTCCCTATAAGATTCAAGCCCATGCTAGGGCAGGCCATTAACGACTTGGAAACCTTAATGGGTGGGATCTACAAAAGGACATAGCAGTGGGTCAAATGGACTGAAGGTAGAAGGAAAAGGTTGGAAAGGAAGCCTCCTTAGCTAACTATGTTAGAAGGTACCTTGAGCAGTAGAGAAACTTCTTCAATAACAATCCCAACTGTGGCTAAAGGATCAACCCAGCCATCACGCGCAGGAAATGAACCTCCTGAGAAATAAATCCCACTAGAGAAGACTTGTGGAGAGGGCCCACTTCTAGACATTGAGTCGACAGAAGAAGCAGTTTCTACAGAACTGGCCAAGCCTAAAAAAGAGCACACTAAAGGTGAGGGACATGAGCAACCAGTTAAAGCTAGTGTTGTAGGTATACAAGTCAACACTTCGATGCAAGATACTCCAAGGTGAAGGTCCCTTATTGTAGTAGAGGTGGGTGAAGATAGCTCCAATAGCTCAGCCATAAAATCAGATGAGAGGGTTGGGAAGCAATAAGAAGTTGCTCAAGTCATTAGATTAGTTCCCTCCTCTCCTACTTCAGTAAACCCATTTGCTTCCAGACCTAAAGTTGCTCCTCCAGTCATTAGGAAGTTGTTCATAGAAGAATTGGTTTCTTCTTCCAAAGTTACTAGCACTGAATCCTAGATAGAACATACTCTAGAATTTAAAAGGGAGAGAGCAAAGGAAGGGACTTCCAGTAAAGATACTCTCTTACAAGCCTTGCAACCCAACACCACTATTGTTAAAGTATAGAAGGTGAAGAAAATGTCTACATTGGGTCAAGATCCTCAAACAAGGCATTTCACTATGGAGGTGGCCAAGCCTACAAAGGAGGGTAGATTAAAAGATATGTCTGCCTCATATTTTTAGTTATAATCATTTGACATGGGGCTTCCTCGGCATGACACCAAGGTAGATTGGTGGAAATCCACCAATGTGGTAATAAAAGAAGAGCTTGAGGAGCTCAAGACTAATAAAGTTCAACTTAAAGAAGAAGTAGTTGAGCTGACTAACTTCATCAGACAGCTCATCACTCTGATAGAAAGTTTTCCCGGTACCTAGACCACTTTTTATCCCAGTGCTGTGGAGAACCAATCCATCCTAGCCAAGTTGCAAGAGGACAGACACTTTGGGTAGATTGAAAAGAGATGGATCAAGAGGTTGGAATCTGAGGGACTAGTAGTTTTTGAGCAACTGGGTAATGCTCTCCTAAGGATGGAAACAGAGAGGAATAATATTGACAAGAATCTATACACCCTCGCATCAGAGAGAGGGAGATGTCAAGAATGCATAGTAATACTGCACATGGTGGTTAAAATGCAGACCAAGGAGGAATTAAAGGCCAAGATCTTGCAAAAAGGAGATAAGCCTTTGATCAAATGGCTTCAAAGCCTAGAATTTAAGATCAATATGGTCATCCAAGCTGAAACAAGGTTGCAGCAGACAAATGTCAAGATCAAGGAGGAGTAGAACAAAGATTTTAAACTCCTTCAAGGTCTACACATGGAATCATAGACAAGTAGTCAGGGTGAAGAAATGATCAGATTGGATAGTATGCAGAAATCATTTTCTGATTATGTGCATAAGCTGGCAAAACAATCTTCCACCCATTTGGACAAGGTGCTAGAACTCCAGCAATTGAGCGGATGCATTTTTAAAGCCATGGAAGAGCTGAATAATTGGACATATGCGATCAAGAGCCTGGCCAAAGAACATTCCAGATGGCTCATTAGATACACTAATGTCCATATTAATAGGCATGAAGAGCTCATCCCAATCATTACAGTTGTCACTGCCTATAGGGCTAAATTAGACAAGGTGAAGAAAATGGAAGCATAGTTAGATTCTATCCCCTTGTACTAAATTTTGATATTTATTGTAATAGATAAAATTTTGTTTATCATTTTTGATTGGAGAAGTAGAACCATTTCGGTTACCCTTTTGTAACGGTCCAACTCTGGAGCCCTATATGTACTATTTTCCAAATCAATGAAGAGGTCATCTAAATTTTGGTGTGAAAGATAGCATTTTGCTGAGTCAAATTTGTATGTCTGAATGCCATTTCTTTAACTTCTCCACTGCATTGCATTTAGCTATCTATTAAATTTGAATGTTTCTTTGGAATTAGATTTACAGTTTGTGGTTGAACTAGAATTCTGTATTATGATTTCATACAGTTAATTAGGGGGAAATATGGTGTTATTCTAAGTCTGGGAGATGTACCTGTGAAATAGATTGATTCGTTTTCACTTTACCATTAAATCTTTAAGTCTTGCATTTGCATTTTCATTATCGCTTATTGCATTACCATTTTTAAGAAGTTATATGATTGATGAAGTCTTGAAATTGGCTAAAGTTAGAATTGAATTTATCATGCCTGAGCTATTTCTTGTGTAGGTTTAGCTTGTTTTACCTCTTCTATTCTCGGGTCAAGAACATACCCCTATTAGAAAAAGAAGGATCAATATTCATTGATGATCATTTAATTAAGGGAGATGTACTTTTAAATTCAGAGGGAAATTAGTTGTTTAGTCACAATTTCCCAACTGTTGTATTCAATTGTTCTTAAAAATTTGGGTATTCTAGAGTTAAAGCGAAAACGAACAATCTGTTTACCAACACAAAGGAAATGGATTTATCACAAGGTCAAAAGCCCCATTGTTACAAGGTGAGTTTCTTGAACTGCATCAAGGTCAAACTCAATAGAAAATGGAGCATCATTGTTGCTTTTGGAAAAAAAAATCAGTGCTATCAAAGGCATGAGAAAGAGCTAATATCAAGTTTTATGGGTCAAGACAATGGCTACAATCAACGTCCACAAGACAAAAGCAGCCTATGAGATAGTAAACTATCTTATGTATGCATTGTGAAGTGCTCATATTTTGCATTTTAGTTTAATAGTGAGCCCTCCAAATCTCTTGAACCATTCTTCGCTAGATAAATCTTGAAAAGAGGCTTCTATTAAACCATTTATTATCTAACAAGCCTTGCAAAAATTTCAGCACTCTCTTGAATATGATGATAGAGAGTGAGATCAAAAGGCCGAGAAAAACAAAGAGAAACAAAATAATCAAACAATAGATAAAATCCTAAACTTATGTTGACAGTGCAAAAATTTTACATAATAAAGAGCCTAAATAACTCACCATTGATGTTTTTCAATGCATATAAAGCCACATATTTTTCCCCTTCCTCATACACACGCTCCGTTGGACAAGAAGGGCTAAAAACCCAATCTACACAAAAAAATTACAATTTCATCACAAACAAAGAAGAGTATAAGTCCAATGTAGAATTGGAGAATACACCTGTAGGTTCTTATTGCAAAGTGGAAAGCTAATATTAAATAATCTAGTTTGAGAATTTCAACTGTTATTATACTTCCCAAGATTTGCATTTTCAGTTCAAGAACTTCTACCATAGTTGTGGTTTTGAGCAGTGAAAGTCCAATATTTATATTATAGATTGCAAACTTTACTTTAGTTATGCTTTGAAAGAGTGAAATATTCATTCATATTTGCAGACCAAGAACTTAATGATAACTGTACTTCCAAAATTTTAATTGTGATTAATATCTTAGTAAGAAAAATGTAAAATTTAATTTTGTTTTGAAGAAAAAAGAGTAAAATATGGAGATTCATGTTTCTTGAATTATAATGATGATTTATTGCTCATTAAATTCAATTTTTCTTACCAAGTTTAGATCTGAGATTTGAATTCTGATAAGGAAACTCAATCTACGTTGGATGATGGTGTGCTGGGAGTTCGATCTACTGAAACTTTCATTCTCGATTAGCAAAGAGAGTAAACCTTTTTCACTTACTATTTTCTTCTGTAGTCCTCCCAAAGCACTAATTCAGGAGGACTTCTAAACTAAACCTTGTTCCAACCTTGTTTTGGATGGTTTATATATCATATGATACTTTGAAATGAAACTCATAAACATATGTAGAATAATAAATAGAAATAACATGAATTAGTCTTTATTTTCAACTCTTGTTACAACATTAACAAAGAATTATTGTTTAAACTTCTGACCTTAGAAATTTTCTTCTGCAATCCAGAAACTTAACAACTACAATGAAATTAGTTGACCACAATGTGCTTGTATTAATCAACTACAAATAAAATTTCCTTAAATCTTGAATACCAAGTTCTCACACAACTAGAAGGCAAAGAATGACGACTTCATGAGGACCAACGCCCTGAAAGAACCTACCAAGAAATGTAACAAAATGAGTGGAATACCAATCGATATTGTACCAATATTCCTCCACAACCTACCTTGTTTCAACTGACTGTAAGCATCAAGTCAACCCTATGATCAATTCTCAATTTCATGAAGGACTAAAAATTCATAAAAATGATGTTTTAGGGTCCAAACTCCTATATAAGGTCATAATTAGGTCTAGTAACTGCCAAAAGGTATCGAGAACATAAAAGAGGGTCACAAACACTTTGATTAAGACCAAGGAAGTATGATTACATCAAATTATCTAATGTTGTTACTTTTTTCCATCGAGATCATCTTTACATATTATACTTGCTAAGTTATCATGATAAACAAGAAATGCAGTCAAGACAACCATATGATCAATGCTCAATTTTGCATAGCCTCCTGTGTTTTACCAATAGTTGGTGTACCCAAGTAGGTTCATTGGGGGTGATTGTCCAAATCAAACCAAAAGAGGAACTTGAATCATGAAGTTTGGATGCTATATTGAAGTTAGAAGATATTTTCAAAGGTGTAGACCCTATATTTTCCAAAGGTGTAGAGCCTATAGTAAGAGATCTACTTGAAAGTTTAGAGATTCAGTCCTAGAGGAAAAGTAAAGCTATAAGCTTTGCATCAAGTGGTATCAGAGCTCGGTAAGAGTTCTTAGGAGAAAGATAAGATGTCAGTGGGAGATGGAGAAACCAATCTCAGAATACCACTTGAAGCCTTGCAATGTTGAGAGTGGGATAAAGGCTACAATTGATACCCTATATAAGGAACAACCTTATTGAGCTTCACTTTGTTTCGAGAATAGTTTTATATTCTATACTAAATAGGGCCAACCACGTGAAGGTGGAAGCTCATTTGGCCCCACCCCCCTAACATCACTCTAAATTCCTCGTTAACATCTAATTGACATTAATTAATTATTTCATAATTTTCATCCTTTTATAAAATGCAACATTCATTAATTATCACACGATAACATTCATTAACATTTATTAACACATTATAAAATTTATGAACATTCAATAGCACATAATCAAATTCATTGGCACATAAAAATCAGTCATTATTAATTAAGGTGCATAGCTGACAGTCATTTCTTTTTTCCTTTGGTTTTCTCAGTTTTTAGAAGAAAACGCTAAGAGGAGCATCAATGTCATCATGATAATCTCCCCTGTCATTAGATCTCAGTGCGGGCCTAGTTCTTTGTTGATACAAAAGGGGGTCATCTACAATGAGATATAAAAGGGTTAAATTAAAAACATTTTATTATAATTTGTTACAAGTATTTCAGTACTTTAAAGGACATAATTGTATAGCTCTTTACCTGATCTAGTCACATCACCAACTTTGAGATCAGTTTCTCTGGCCTCAGCCTCAACCTCAACCTTCTCACTAATAGTGGCCTCTACACTCTATGCAACTGCAATACAAATTGTTACATTAATCCAAATACCTATTGCAATTAAATTTTTATTACTACACCAATCAATTTAAGATGTTTACTAGCTTGTATTAATAATTACATATAAAAAATTGAATAGAAAATGTATACCTCCATCTCTATGATGCACATCCAAACCAACATCATCATGCACAAGTTGTGAACCAAAATTGATGGCCTGCATTCCAATTTCATACGCATTCATGTTATCATTGTTTTTTTACTTAAATTAAATATACTCACTTTATGTTGGAACATAACATCAAATAAAATAATTGGTAAATAATTAAATTTTAAATAATCATCATTTAGCTTACTTACCATGATGGATCCATCAGTAGAACCTTGTGCACTTCTTATTATTTATGCCATGGCTTTATAGCCTTGTTGGAAGCCAATTCTCTTGTCCTCTTTTGTGAGACTTATATTGAACTTCACGCCCTGCGTTTTTGCTTCGTATCGTCAAATTGTATTTCATTGTTTCATCAAAACAAAAAAGATTGCAAAATATACATAAATATTATAAAGATCAAATTATTATTTTCAGTGTTAAAATCCATCTACAAATTGTATTTTTTCTCATATAAATCTGATAATAGTAACACTTACAACTCGTGCAGCAAGTTTGGAATAACCACCAGAGCCTAGCTTATGTTGCCTATACTTTTTTAGTCTTGCCTTTGTTGCCTTTGATGTGTCAGGAAATCTATGAAGAGATTTAAATATGTTAGTTCATATAAATATGAAGAGTATTTAGTACACAATTACATTCTTAACAGTATCACATACCTTATTTTTTTGTCTGTTGGTGTAATTCCTTTTTTTATTTTGTTTTTCTCATTCGCATCCATAATAAGACGTTGCCACTCTAAATTAAGAATGCAAGGGGGCACTGGTACTTTGAGTTTTTTGATAATGTACACTTGTACTGGTCCCTAATATACCTCAAACATAACCTGACTTTATGAAGGAGCCTATTCTTCTCAAATACACAAGGTCCAAATAAGTTTGTCATACTCTCTACGAGAGCATCCTTTAGATTTATATCTTGGACTTTCCACCTTTTAAGAAAAAAAAAATACTGTTAGATTCAAAAATGAAATGAACTTGCATTTAATATAGTTTAAGAAATGGATGTAATGATAACCATCCTAGAAATGATATGAAATCAAAATAGTGGATTGGGGTTTTAGTTCAGATATGGTGTTCCACCATGTACAGATGGTGGGCCTGAATATCCACAAGTAATCGTCATTAAGTTTATTATAAAAAACATCATTCCCTGCAAAATAATCATGGGATCATTAGTTGAAGGATATAATAGTATAAAATAAGAATACAATAAATGTAAGCTTCTCATATTGAATGCAAGGTATAATTAACATACGATTGTATAGTAAAACAAAGGTCCAATCTTTAAAGCACCTAGAAGTTTTTCTACTTTCAATGGAACTCCTTCTTCATTGCTCACAAGCAATATGCAATCCTTCACTGTTCCCATACTAGGATTACAAGTACATCCAGGAAATTCATCATCATCATGTGATGCATCTCCTGTTGCATAAATTGAATCCATTACGAAATGCCCATAAGAAAGAATACTTCAAGGGAAATAAACATATATATAATGATAGAGAAAATAAAATTTGCATATGAGTATGTGGTGCTATGGAATTTGTGGCCATGCTACGCATTGCCAACATTGCAGCAGGCAATACAACTAAGCCTATCATCACACGAGGCGGTGATAGTAAATGATCATTGGCAGGTGCTAAAGAATAAGATTGTTAGAGCATAATAAAAGTAGTGATTAGCATGGACAATATTGTTAGAGCATAAAAAAAGATAGTCTAACATTCAATCTACCTGAACCACCTGCAGTACCCTCATCATGGCCAAGAGTCTCAAAACTACGCAAACAAAGTTGTAAAAGCAACACATCTGCTTATTTTTTAATGACATAAAAGACTAGTATAACATAAAAACTATTATTGAACTTTTGTTATAATTACAAATTACATTAATACTTACGCTGTAATTTTGAGATCGATGCATCAATGCAATTGCCCTCTTTTGTGACTCGGGAGTCAGAAGGAATATAGATGTGAATTGAGCCACTCTTTGTAAAATTCTTTGGAGGCATTTTTTAATTGTAGAGGCTAGGTCATAACAAATACTAAAATCAACATATAGGTCCTTGTCAAAGGACTCCTCCTAAGGGATTGTGGGTTCCTTTCCCTTTCTCTACTGATGGTGCAGGAGCACCTAGGCTAACCTCCATGTTTGTTCATTTTGGCTTGTACTTGACATTAGCCAAGTCAAGATAGGTTAGATGTTTTTGGACCTTAGTAGGTATTTGCAATGTAGGCTAAGTGAGTTAGTCATTAGGACTAAGGTCACATTAATAGCCATTGTTAGTAGTATTTTCAAATTCTTACGCTTAGTTGTTAAATGTGAGGTTGGAGTCATGAATGTGTCCTAAAATCATAATGGAGGAAATAGAGAAGCCATAGGACCTTAAATGGTCTTGGATCCTTGAAATGGAGAGGTTAGAGGTCCTAAAATGTAGGGAGGAGGCATAATTGAAAAGATGCCAAAAGTTGCTAATTTGTTGTCATGACAATATTTGCAATAATTGCTAATGTTGCATGCAACATTGTTACATCGGATTCTCCTTGAAACTCAAAGTGGGGAATTGACCAATGAGGCCCTAGAATGGTGGAAGAAGGAATCTAATGGAGAGAAGGACTCAAATCAAGTAGTTAGTTTTTTATTGTAACAAGTTTGAAGTTGAATATAGCTCTGCAATTCTGAGTTTTCAGTAATCCTGAGCATTTCCTTGAAACAGTCACATTGAAAGGATTGAGCGCTTGAATCTAATGGTTTTTTTGTGTTTTTAGGATAGTTAGAAGCACTTTTCATTCAGTGAGTTAGTCTATTAGAGGTAGTATACAGTAGTAGTTAAATTGTCTTGTAACTAGGAGGTTCACTGGTCTTGTCCTGACCAGTCAGTCAAGTCATGGATCCCCCATGAAATCTAACCATGGGAAACACCTAAGGGTAGATGGAAATGTTAGGGGATTCAATAGTGTACATAAGTGTAGAGTTAGGAGTCTTAAAAGTGCAAGTTGCTATTTTTAAATCCAAGCCCTAGGCGAGCATGCACTATCTGGTTAGAGGTTTGGAGGAGAAATAGTGAGCTTTCATGTGCAGGGAAAGAGGGTGTATGTGATAAAAGTGTACCTGCAAGAAACAACACTAAAACATGCAAACACCAATATTAGCCATTAGAAAACATGATTCAAAGGGTTAGCATATTTGAAATAAAATTCAAAGTAAATAATTTCACTACAACCTCCGATGAGCCAAACAAGGGCACCCAATGCCTTGTTGATTTGCTCTTAGAGATTATTGTGGGTGTGCTCTCCCAACACAATAACTTAATCCCACCATTGATTAAAATGCAAACTAAGATTGTGAAGAGCTTCAAGAAAAAGTATGAGGAACTTGTCTCAAAGACCTTACAAATGATTGAAATGAAGATGCAAGATTAAACTAGATTGATAATGCAAGACGAACAAAAATTATCTAAGATTCATTCCATTATCCTAGCATATGATTTATAGATTCAAAATGCAACAAACATGAACTGACAATTAGTATTGCTATGAAAAATGCTAAATGTTCTAGAGCTAAAATGGCATGATAACAATGCAAAAATAAGAGATGGTTTGCTCTTGGCAAGAGCCTCTATTTATAGAGTTTTAGAGGGAAAGGAGGGATTTGAATGAGGTGGATCATATGTGACATCCACATAGATGCCACATAGAGGACACAAGGGAAAAAGGACAAGCCATGCAAAAAGTCAACTTAAGCCTTTAAGGTTTGAGAGGCTCAAGGTTTGCTCACACATGTGTGAGCAAACTTGGGGAAT
>MU227555.1:429937-441427 GCA_018584345.1 Thuja plicata
ATATTTAATTAAATAAATTTAATTAAATAGATAGAAGAATATAACAAATATAATTAATTAAAATTAATTATAATGTTATGGGAATATTAATTAAATTAATATAAGGATGATTTTGGACGTCTACAGAAGGTACTGTATGGTCCAAGTACATGTACAGTTAGGGTTTAGTGTTACCTTGACATTCTAGGTTGGTCGAGTTCATTCCAATCAGTGAAGACAAGTTTTGAGTGAGTTTTGGATAGTGTTGCAGATTGTCCTAGTTTTTAGGCCTATTAGCCCTATAAGACCTAGTTTATAGGAACCCCATGTATGGATAAATTAGGGGTCTGAGAATTATAAAATCCTTTGTAAAATGGAAAAGGGTATCTAGATATGGTCTTAGAATTTTGAGGTCTTTGGAAAATTTTTGCAAGAATTGAGAAAAACACACTGTGAAGGGCTACAACGAGATAAGCCTAATTAGGCCACTTGAAGACAAAAACTTGGACTCGACTGAAAATGGGAAGGAGATCCCTCAAGATGGATTCCAAATTGATCAAATGCAATTCCCACATGGTGTTGGACACCCCTACAAGTGATTTATGAATGTTAGTGAGGAAATTGACACTTAGACTCTTTTAAGTGTAAGTAGGAGAAGTGGAGATTTGAACTAACTAAGGGTGTTAGTCTTTTAGGGTCAAGCACATGAGTGGAGAAATCTTAGAGAAGAGTTTAAATTGGACTTAGTTAATCATCTAAGCCAATTTAGGATGTAGAGGAGATTAGTTTCCTAGAAGAGACAAGCTAGGTCTCTTAGTTGCAGTGCTAGCAAGCCTTAGAACACTCACATCATATTGGTATCAAAGCTTGATTAAAGATCAGGCTTGTGGTGGATGTTTCAGCCTACTGAATCAGTGGGAGATAATACACCTGGAGGATTAGAAAAATAAAAATTCATGGTGACTAATACTTAGTTATCCAAAAAGGTGGAAGAACAAGAAGAAGACAACAAGTTGTTAAGCGAAAGGTTGTCTCAAATGGAGCAACTCTTGGGAGAAGTCCAAGACAAACTGAGAAGATGAAAGATAAGATAGACTAGAAAGAAGAAGAAGAAGCAAGGGAGAAAGGAGTGGAACTAGAAGAAGAAGCTCCAACCCCTGACCTTGTTAGTGACCAGGAACCCTTCTTAAAGGCATTGAAGGGTTTAAGTGGTAAAGCTTTGGAGGGTGTGCCACTATTTAGTGGAAAAATGGATCAAGATTCAGTTGTGGATTGTATAGACAACATAGAGAACCATTTTGAATGTGATAGTATCATAGAGGCCCAAAAAGTGAATGTGGCCAAGTCAAGATTGAGAGGTTCAACTCTCACATGGTGGAAGTTTATTCAAACTAAAAGATAGAATGAAGGAAAGAGTCCTATAGCCACATGGAAGGGTATGGTGACTAAGATGAAGCAGACCTATTTTCTTGATGATTATGAAATGCAGCTACATAGGAGAAGACATAATCTAAGACAAAAAGATCTAGATGTCCAAGACTACATTGAAGAGTTCCAAAAGTTGTGCCTACGGTCACAAGTGGTTGAAGATGAAAGCATCAAGATAGCTAGGTATTTGAATGGACTCAAATGGTCTATTCAAAAATACATGAGTCAAGTGAACTTTAAACCCATCCGCCAGTGCTATCAAATGGCCTTGAAGATAGAGGAAAAAGGAAAGAGGAAGCAAGAACAAAGTTCTAAAGGAAGTGGTAGAGGAAGAGATAGTAGAGGACAAAGAGGTGGTTATGGTGGAAGGAGTTCAGCATTAAGGACACAAGGAGAAGTAAAATACAATGAGCAAAAAGAAGCAAGTTCCAATAGAGGTGGTAGAGGAAAGAACTCCTCTTAGAATACTTTAGGGATAACTAAGAGGGGGGGTGGTGAATCAGTTATCCGCAGCTTTAAATCTTTTGTACTTATTAATCTAGAATGATATAAATTAAATGCACATTCAGATAACACATTACAAAACACATTAATTTGGTTATGGGGAAACCAAATGGTAAAAACCTTGGTGGGAATTAGCACCCACAAAGAACTATACTGTTTATAGTAATCCCTGTTAAAAGATCTTTCAACCCTGTTAGGAGTTGTTCATTACAATGCAGTAGTATCGTGACCTGGTTAAGGGTCTGACCCTGTTAGGAGTCTTTTAAAATAAACCTATTAGGTGTGTTGGACTCACTATCCAAGGACTCACTGTCCAAGTGGTGAAGGCTACAACCTTCTGGATATTTGATACACCTATATCAACAAGATGAACTGCTGCTTGTGACACTGCTTGTCTGATCAGTTCCTTTTGTGCATCGATGCTTTAACCTCTTGTAAAGCACTATAACAATCTTATCTATATTCTGAAAGCTTCAACTTCAATATCTATATTATCAACATATGATAAATATAGCTCTGCTGCTTTAACACTCTGCTCTGTTTTTCTTATCTCTGGCTTTCGCAACTCTTCTTATCACAAATGACCTTCTATAATTACATACTCCAAGTATGAGATCATGAGACCTATTAGACAACTCTTCATAACATCCTTGT
This sequence comes from Thuja plicata, assembly GCA_018584345.1. NCBI lineage: Eukaryota > Viridiplantae > Streptophyta > Pinopsida > Cupressales > Cupressaceae > Thuja > Thuja plicata. The sequence goes on from MU227555.1 coordinate 432,503, forward strand.
CATCTCTACTAAGTGCGCAAGCATAATTACAACTGTGCAAGTACAAATGGAATAGGCGTGTCACTTCACTAAGTCAGCTTCACCAAATTGACCATAACATTGCAATCTTATTGAAACATGTTTGGCACCTTTAGATTAATATCAAAAACTCATAATTAATCATGAATATACACATGCATATCCTGATGATAAGCGTAACTCCAGAAAGATGTTACATATGTCAGCCTTAAACTGATATTCCTCCAGAACTGTAACCGTCAATAACAAAATTACATATCTTTACTAAAACATCATCTCTGGGTCTGCGTGTATGAACATAGCATAATAAACATGTCAAAAACATATATCTATCCACACAAGTCTTCATGTCATCATATGGATAAGTACATATAGAAGTATTGTTGTGTATTATATGTTGTCATCAATGACAAAAATATAATCAATCAACTATTCAGAATCAAATCTCCAACAATCTCCCCCTTTGGCATTGATGGCAACATATGATATTAAAAACAACTTATATTCATGGTGTCTTCTTTCTTTTGCAATCTTCTCAATATCCTCATCAAAGATTCATCTACACTGCTACAGTTTCATGGACTATGTTTTATCTGTATACTCCCCCAGAGTATAAGCTCCTTGTATGTGTTCCTTGTTTTTAGTACATACTCCCCCATTAACATCAATGGAAAAGGGAGCCATAAACCATTATTCATAGGTACTACTCTAGAAGTAGAGTAGTCAACCATTCATCAGTCACATAGGACTGATGTACTTGTTGCTTTCTTTAATTAGACTTAAAAGAGGGAATGAATCCCAACTTCTCCCTTAGATACTCAAAATTATCCTTTGCTAAAGGCTTCATGAAAATGTCTGCCAACTGATCTTTTGTGCTTACATAGTCCAATGTCACTTCCTTGTCTGCAACATTTTCTCTCAGAAAATGGTACTTGATCTCTATGTGTTTTGTCTTTTCGTGCATCACAGGGTTCTTAGAAATAGTACTGGTGTTATCACAATGAATAACAATAGGATAGTCAACCTGAATACCAAAGTCTTTAACCATCTTCTTGGTCCAAACAATTGTTGTACAATTCAGTGCTGCTGCAACATATTCTGCCTCTGCCATTGACTAAGAAATATAATTTTGCTTCTTGCTTGTCCAAGTGAACCGCCTCACAATAGGTGTATAATAATCATGCTCAAGGCCTTTCTTAGGAATGGTTCATTCAATCTAAGGACTAATTTTCCCGTTATGAGGTGCATTTAACTTGTCAACCTAGGGACGTATACTTGAAATGGTTGGCACGATATGTGCACTAGATTCCTTAAGGAGTCATTCTGCTTATGTTGCAAGAAGGAAAAAAATACATAAAAGAAACCTACACTAGTGCTGCTGGAAAAGAATACATTTATCTTCTTACTATAATGAATTTTATAAATTGAAACTCTACTAAAACCTATGATTTTAACCTAAAACATCCATTATAACTATTCTTGTAGATGCTACAGGAACACTCACAAGTTATGATGTTGCAGGAAGAAATTGGAACTTCTATCTGAAATACTAGAAATGCTGGAAAAGAAATCTATTTTATTCTAACCTATTCCACCTCCCAAGTGGCCCCCCTTGGTTGGTTTCTACTAAAATATTAACATAGAACATAAACCAAGAACTATTTCATTGCATTTCAAAAACTCATTACATAGAAACAATACATGGAACTTGAAATAGATTGTTGTATAACAATTTTCTTCCAAAAACTTCTGTCTCTATTTTTTCTCTCTCTAGCCCTCAAACTATCGGTCCAATCCCTATATATAGAGGATCAAACACTTATTAAAATAATAGAAAAGAAACTATCTTACTGAAAACATGCCGGAGATGGAAATGTAACAGCCTGCGGTGTGGGTAATAAAGCTTAGGCGACCAGTTCAACATAGTAAAGTGCAGAGGGAATATAGGCACACTACATCCCCACATCTTGGAATAATGGATCCATTGTAGTAGCCATGTTTCCTAGTGTTGTAATGATCACTCCACTATAGATGGTCCTCAACAGTCCTCCTTGAATGCTGTCGACCACTCTCCAGCCGCTTTCTCTCCTGTCAAGTTAGTTATGATGTGGAAATATTAATGCAACAAGCTTAATCAAATTAAATATTCAGATATTAGAACATAGATTCTGATGGTTTTATGAAATAATGCACTATATGTATAATATTAGAAAAATATGTCACAAACATCTACCCATGGTTTATCAGTTCTATCTAGACTTTATCACAAGTTTTGACTTGCTAGGCTCTCAAATGTTTTGAAAAAAACTAGAACAAAGTATTAAAATTATACAAAACAAAGGCAATAATTTGGCCTTATCATCTGCCCCTTGGTTAATCAAATGATTTTCCTCAAGCATTTCACCTTCTGGCAATTGACCTTTAGTCACCAACTTTAGTTTTTCCTCACCTCTGGCTCTTAAAGGAGTAGTAGAATCCTCTTGTTCTTTCACAAACTTCCCTTCTGTGATCTTCCTGCATCCTATGAAGTCTAGTAGCATTGATATCATACAAGGGCCAAAGGAACATGGGCTGCATTGTGAGTGGACACTAGAGCTCCTTCCTGATTTTCCTACCCAATGTTATGTACTTTGGTGCGCAATGTATAGCTACTTCAAGGTTAATGGGACTATGTGGTTCTAATCTTTTAAATACCTCTGATAATCTGCCCCATCTACTTCTGGCACCGGTTAAGGCTCTTTGGAAGACAAAATAGGACATGCTATCATATTCTGCATACACATCTGCTCGGAGTTTAAAATTTTTATCTCTAATTTTCTTTTTAAAATTCCCATATGTCAGTCTAAACCAATCCCTCAGGATTACTTCTGGTTGACTGGTTTCTTCTCTTAATGCTAGGGGTTCTGTTTTCTCAAGATCTCTGTAATTCCCCAACTGCCTATCATAGTTAGCCTCATTGTACATCCATGACATTAGGGCCCTTAGGTGTATATCCCCTATGTAAGGCAGGGGATTCCATTTAGTCTCTGTAGGGATGATGAAATTATGCACATACAACTCACAGAGTAGGTTTTGTTGCCAAGATGGAAGTGTCTGGTATAAACCGTAGAATTCCTGGGCTGATTTGAACTCTCCATTTATATCCTTGAGGGTCATCATCAAATGAAATAGAAGGAATTGTTCTTTGAGATAGATAGTATAGACCCTAGGTGGAGGTCTACAAGAAATTACCTGGTCAGTTAGTTTAAGAGCATGTTCCATTCTCTGCTTCTGTTTTGCCAACTGATCTTTCAATTCTGCAATTTTCTTTTCCTATTCTGCTATTACTTTCTACAATTTCCTTTTCTCTTCTCCATATAGAGTGGTTGTAAGCACATGTTTATTATATAACTAGAAAAGAAGCATTTGCAGAGTAATTGGACCACTATTTTCATCTTGGTTATTCTTCTTCCTTTGTTCTTTCCATAACTGCTCTAAGAATTTTATTAACCAAGTTCGCTTATAGGAAACTAAAGCATTTCTTGTGCAAGGCAGATGGTGAGTTATAGGGGTTTCTTCCTCATGAGTTGGAACATCTTGATGAGTGACTCCTGGGTCATTTTGACATACATTTGGCTCATCTTCACACTCCTCTTCCTGATTTTGAGGAATGTCAGGAATCTCAGATTGACTAGGAGAATCATCTAGAACAATATGGATAGGAGTTTCCTCCTCAAATTATTTGGGGGAAGAGGGCTGGATTTCGGTGGGAACTTTAGAAATCTTCCCTCTCATCCTAGGACTTCTTCTTGTAGGGAGATCCTCAACTTCTATGACCTTTTTCTTACTAACCCTTTTTGTTGTCTCTGCTGCAGGAGTAGTGGCTGCAAGAGTAGTGGCTGCAGGAACTGATTTCATTTTCTTCTTTCTTGAGACTTGAGGGTTTCGTAGTTCAGTTGCAGGAACTGAAGTGAGTGGTTAAAGGCACATTTTTCTTGTAAATGTTTAGTTTCTACCCCTTGGTTATTTTTCTCAGCAACTGGGTTAGGGGAAACCACATTATCTTGGTTAATTCGCACATTAGGGGCAATTTGAGGCTGAAGGGTTTTATGATGGAAGAAATCTACCCATGTCATAGGGGAGGCATCCCTAAGAGATATTTCTATGAGTAATTTAATCAGGGCATGGTGAGTAACAGAGTTGTCTTTCCCTTTCTGGGTTTCTTCGACACTAATGCACAACATATTAAACAGAAAATTGGGTGCATTCATTGGGATATTATGTCATACATAACTAAGCAGCTTAAAATGATACACATGTAAATTAGAGAATCACCCTTCATAGGTGAAATAACTTATAATGTGTGTAGCCAACTCCTGGTATGGTGGAGGAATGGACATCCTTTTGCATCCCTGCTTAGTGATTTCCAATGGAGGGTCTCCTGGTAGGGTGAATTGAGCCCTGGCTGACCTGGCATCATGGGCATTGGGATAATGTTCCCCTGCTACTGGAAAACCGGTCACTTATACTATTCGCTCCTCTATTGCAACAACTAGCAACCCCCATACCATCGCATGGCCCTCATCAAATGTGTTTGCAAATTCTGATGCTGCTTCCTCATCAAACTTCGTCAATTTTCAGAAATACCCCAGCCATCCGCAGGCATTAAATCTTCTCACTGCCTCAACATCAGATAGTAAAATACCATGAACCACTGGTTCATGCTACTGCAATTGGCATCCCATTTTACCAAATTCAATCCTCTACTCTATTTAACCTTTGTTTTTGATAATTACCTTCTTCTCTTTTGAATTTCAGACTACTTTCTTGTAAACCCATAGACCCTCTTTCACATTCTTCTGGTATTCTTGATATGAACAATAATAATGTATTTTAATAGAATGAATCATAGATGTTCATGCGACAGTGAGATTTATGTCATGGTTTTAATATTGGGTCACATCTAGTCTAACAGTTAGGGGTTAATTCAGAATAAAGGTATGACATTTCACACTTGTGTGATGCGGCAGCTGGATTTTAATTAAGACAACGCCAAAGTACAGATTTGGGGATCTTTTAATGAGTAAATAGAAATGAAAAATATAAATGACATTTTTAGAAATTGGCACACTTCCCTGCCCCCTACGAAATATGGACAAGTGTCCTCACTTGTCTGACTTGGCAGAAGGTACAGAACTGGATTAAGGCATCAACGATACATTTATTGCAGTATTCGATATATCCAACTAAATCTATGAGCTAAAAATAGAAATAAATTTGAAAAGCTTGTACCTGTTAATTGATCATTGCACGTGTTAGGAAATATTGGTGAGAGTGGAATTGACGGTGTCAGTGGTCAGCATGTGTCAGCGCACTATCTCTTTATTGAAAGCATAGAATTATGATGACGTGGAAGGTGGGTGGATGGAAGATTAAGAAATGAAGTGGGTTGAAAAAGAAGAATGTAGAAAGTGAATGGAGAATTTGAACTTTATGTAAACATAAAGTTTTTATTATGGTCATGCTTTGAAGGAATTCTTATTGAAATGCTGCAGGAAGAAGGTTGACACCCTCTGCTGTAGGAAGTGTTACCTGTTGATCCTTTAAAACTAGCTGGTCAAACTACTGCAGGAAGCCTTATTTCATTTGTGGCTGGTGATACAACTTTAGTCTATGTCCATTGACTAGTATTTTGAAGTGTACAGGGTCAATTGTGGACAATTGGACTGCTCCATTTGTAAATACATGGCTTATTTCATATGGACCCAGCCATCATGTCTGCAGCTTTCCTGGTATCTCCTAGAATCTGGAATCATATAACAATGTCCAATCTCCAACTTTGAATTGCTTACTCTTGATATGGGAGTCATGCCACTATTTTCTTTGCTTTTGGACAATTTCTGTGTGCTATAGGGAAGACTTGCGCATTTCATCCAAAGAGTTGAGATGCAGCAATCACTCTTTCTGTGCTGCAGGAAGATCAATATTTAACTCCAGCGTTGTTCTTAATGTTTTGTGTTCAAACTCAATTGGTAGCATTGCTATTTTTCCATATAATAGTTCAAATGGAGTGAACCCAGTGGTGGTCTTCTATGTTGTTCTATATGCCCAAACAACTTTTGATAGTCTGCTGCTCTAGTCTCGGCGATGCAAATGAACTGTCTTTGTTAAAATTGCTTCTATTTCCCAATTTGTAACTTCTCCTTGTCCATTGGCTTAAGGGTGATAGGGGCTTGATTTCTGATGTCTGATATTATATTCCTTCATGAGCTCTGTTATCAGATTGGAGGTGAATTGGGTACCTTGATCAGTAACAAGCTCTCTTGGCATGCCATATCTAGTAAAAATTTCTTCATACAAAAATTTAGCAACTTTATGATCTTTTGCATGATTCATTGCTCTGACTTCGACCCATTTGGTCAGGTAATCTATGCACACCACAATGTATGACTTCCCATTAGATGGAGGATCTATTGGGCCAATAAAGTCCATGCCCCATTTATCAAATGGTGTTACCACCACCTGTGGGTTTAAGGGTATTTCATCTGATCTTGTTGGTCAGCCCATTCTCTGGCATTTGTCACACTTTCTTGTATAACTTGTTGCATCTTTGTGAAGTGTAGGCCAATAGTAGCCAGTTGTTAAAATCTTATGTGTTGTTCTTTTTGCTGCAAAGTACCCTCCACATGGTTCATTATGACATGTATGAATAATGTCATATGTCTCATCTTCTCTCACACATCTCCTCATTACTTGGTCAGGTCCAATGTAAAATAATGTGCTATCAATCCAAGAGAAATGGAAGCTTTTCTCCATAAGCAGCTTCTTATTCTTATAAGAGAAATGTGTTGGCATTTTATTAGATACTAGGTAATTAGCTATATCTGCATACAATGGATTCTGGACAGCAATATGAAACAAATGTTCATCTAGAAATGCATCACCTATCAAAGTAGTATCTTCTTCAGCATGATGAATTCTTGATAGATTATCAGCTACCACGTTTGCTTTTCCTGGCTTGTCAATGATTGTTATATCAAATTCCTACAAAAAAAGGATCCATCTTGCTAACTTGCCTATGATGCTAGCTTTGTTCATGAGATACTTAATTGTTTCATGGTCAGTATGAACATAGATAGGATAACTAGTCACATAATGGCAGAATTTGTTCAGAGCATAAACTACTACTAGAAATTCTTTCTCAGTTACTGTATAGTTTAACTCTGGTCCATGTAGACTCTTACTGATATAATAGATTGCATTTTCAAGGTTTTTAGTCTTTTTTCCTAAGATAGCACCTACAACATAGTCTGAAGCATCTGTATGAATGTGAAATGGAAAAGTCTAGTCAGGACCCCTAAGTACTGGTGCAGTTGTCAAAAGTGACTTAAGCTACAGGAAGGACTCATCACATTCTTTTGTCCAAGAAAATTCAACTTCTTTGGTAAGTAAGTTGTACAGAGGACTAGCTATTTGACTAAATTTTTTAATAAACCTCCTATAATAGCCAGCGTGACCTAGGAAAGATCTGACTTCTTTTTTCTTAGTAGGAATAGGGAGTGTGAGAATTACCTCTATCTTCACAGGGTCTACCTGCATTCCAGCTTCGGAGATAAAATGTCCCAACACCACTCCTTCCTGCATCATCAAAAAGTAATTTTCACTATTGAGAGATAGGTTATGTTCCTCACATCTGATTAGCACTTTCTCCAAGTTCTTCAGAGCTTCCTCAAATGTGACACTGAATGTAGTGAAGTCATCCATGTAGATTTCCATGCAATCATGGGATATATCAGCAAAGATGTTGATCACAGCTCTCTGAAAGGTAGCAAGGGCATTGCATAATCCAAATGGTAATACTGAATAGGAATATATTCCCCAAGGACATGTGAACGTTGTCTTTTCCAGATTTTCGGGGGCAATGCTTATCTAATTGTAACCACTGTATCCATCCAGTAAGGAAAAAGATTTCTTTCCAGCCAAATTATCCAAGACCTAGTCAATAAAAGGTAAAAGGAAGTGGTCCTTCTTTGTAGCATTATTTAATTCTCTATAATCCACACATATCCACCACTTACCTCCTTTCTTAGGTACAATTACCAATGGTGATACCCATTTGCTGTCAGAGATTGGATAGATGAATCTAGCATCCAACAGCTTCTGCAACTCAATTTTAACTATTTCTCGTAGTGCTAGATTTATTCTCCTCTGTGGTTGACGAAGTGGCAAGCTTCCATCACTGATGTAGATTCTGTGGGTGAAAAGTTTTGGATTGAGTCCCTCCATATCTCCATAATCCCATGCAAAGGCTTTTTCATGCTGACTGAGGAGCTTTGTTAACAATGCCAACTTTTATTGGGACAACTTGTTATTTACATGCAGGCTACATCCAGAGGATAGTTCTACTATTGTTGTTAGCTTTGCCATTAACACTTCGGGCACCGGACTTCTAATTATTTCACTTGCCAGTAATTGATCAATCATTTCAAGGTTTACTAGAGACATACAGTCCTCATAGGTAAATAGCTGTAAAATAGAACTTTCTGAAACATCTTTAGCCATAATACATTCATTGGTAAGAATGCTCTATATCACATCATCTTCCTCTTGCATCTTTAGAAAAGATTTCCTATGCAACATCATGAGCTGGGATACTAAATTAAGCTCTTCCTCCTCGTCTCCTAAGTCTGGCCAAATAGGTTCTCCCAAGTCTGGCTGGGGTTGGGCAGGAGAATATATGGCTAGCTTTCTTATGGCTTGACCATTTGAAATTGTCATACTGCCTGATTTACAATTAATTATGGCATCAGTGGTGGCTAACCAAGGTCTTCCCAAGATTACAGGATAGCCAACAAAGTTTACTTTAGGTGATAGGATGAGAAAATCAGCAGGATACTCCCATGAATCTAAGGTTACTATCACATCTTC
>MU227555.1:472739-483252 GCA_018584345.1 Thuja plicata
TCGGTAGACTCTGTAAATAGCTTCTCTTACCGTCTAAACTCGGTAGACTCTGTCTAATGACTGATATGACATTCTTTGCTCGGTAGACTCTGTCTGATGACTGATATGACATTCTTTGCTCGGTAGAATCTGTCTGATGACTGATATGACATTCTTTGCTCGGTAGACTCTGTCTAATGACTGATATGACATATGTGTAACATCAAAGACAATACACAATTAAACAATTGTATCCAACACTTGTTGTGATTATCAACCGCAATTATTTTGTTATCAATGAGATCTTGGATCTCATGTTTGAGCCTCATGCAATTTTCTATGATGTGTCCTTTGTTTCTATGGAATTGATAGAAATCATTGTCTCTCCACCATTTAGGTTTGATTTTTGGATCATATGGTTTGGAGTTATCTGGCAATGTGAGCAGCTTGTTTTCCAGTAGAGTTTTATGTGCAGATTCATAGGACTCACCTAAGGAGTCAAAGTCTCATTTACGTTTAATCCATGGTTTGTCTTGCAACAAACCGCTGGTCCCTTTAGAAGCTGATGATTTAGTGGTATTTTCAGCAGTTTTTAGGGCCTTGGAACCACTTGTCAAATTGAAGACTGCTGGTTTTGACTGGGGAGCAGAGTAATCAACTACTCCATCATTTACCACATGCTTGTTTTTGTTCCAATATTTAGATTTGTCTTTGGAACTGGAACCAAACTTGTTTTCTTTGTAGAGGGTAATGTCACCCTTTTTAACAAGCACATCTTTTATTTTCATCGCGTTTTCCACCATTTTCTTGAAAGAGGGTGGACATTCAATCTAAAGAGGGTAGTTTAGTTCTAGAATCAGAATACTAGCAAAAATATCCATCTTTTCAGATTTAGGCACAAGTCGTGGATATCTAGAAAACATCTTTCTCCATCATTGAATAAAGGTTAGAAAGGGTTCTCTTGTGTTTTTCTTCATGTTACATAAATCAATCATCATCACAGGGTGTTGGATATTGTAAGAGTACTGTTGCAAGAATAGATTTATCAGATCATCAAAAGTTTTTATACTAGTGGGTAACTTTGAGAACCATTCCATAGCTTGACCACTCAAACTTTGAGGAAAGAGACGCATAAGATATGTCTCGTCATGCATAAATTATATACAAAGAGCACAAAATTCTCATATGTGATCATGTGGATCAGTGTGACCATTGTACTTGTTAAACCATAGAATTTCAACCCCACGTGGGAACAGAGGCAGGTACAAATCTCTATCAAAAGGAAAAGGACAGATTGTGTTTAAAGAAAACCTTGTGTTGGGCGTTTCTTTTTCCCTTTGGAGTTTTTTTAATTCCATTTGCATAGCTTGCATTTTTTTAGTTATGAGCATCATGGGAGTTTCTTCTTCCCTAGCAATGATATCCTTAGCTTTGAAGTGAGGTGGAAGTTGAGCGCCTTGCTCTGCTAGATCTAGGAAATATTATTCCTTATCTCAGTTTAGGATTGTTTTCATGAGTTTCACAAACCTCTTATCCTGGAGACATTTATCAATCTTTTCCTCACCGGGGTCTGATGGACTCAAGGAATGTTGACTAGTGCGATGGTTGGTACCATTAGAGAGGTCTCTTCATCGAGACCTACCTCTACCTTGTCTTTCTTCTGACATCTTACAACTAGGTAACTTGTCCTTCGGGGATTGTGATCTAGGACGAATTCGAGGATCTCCCTCAAAGAGTGGATTCTCTCCAAACAAGGAGTTGTCTTTGAATGGGAATCCCTGATTGTCTTCTTTGTGAAATTCTCTAAAATGACTTCTAGTTTGCACAAGCATAAGATAAGTTGATTCGTTTAACTAACACCATGGTGAAATCTAAAGTGTTGTCTAAGCCCAAGACCAAAGAGGCCAATAGATAAATGTTTAACTAAGGATCGAGATAGTGAAGACTCTGATCTTGAGTCAAGGTTAACGAACCTACTCTCACAACCCAGAATAAGGACAACGCACACAAAGATGATAAATTTGAACAAAGGACTTGATCAATTGGACAAGCGTAATGACATCAGATTTCAAGACAGTGATAGGTTGGACTAACAACATATTATAATTGCAATGTGAACTAACAGAAGCATTATGACAGTGTAAATTTTAGAATAGACTGAATGTAGTAGCATAGACTAATGGAAGACAAAGTTTCAACAAGTTTTTGAAACCAATTTGACAGAATTTTGATAGAGTTTTGACAGGATTGTTGAAGTTCCAAATGAGACAAGATAGACAATAATCCAAAGGGTATAGTTTCTGGATTGTTGATCATTGTTGTTGTTGTTGTTGTAGTGAACACTCATGCAAGACACATCATGCAGATTGTTTGTTGTAAAAGAAAATAATAGACACACCACAATCCTAGGATAGCTAGGGCAATATCTATTGAGTGCCCACTTGAACTGAAGTTTAGCCACGTCTACTCATAGAGAAGAACTTAGAAGCTTGGAGGCACGGGCTCCTCCTTACATGTGCACTCACTTCTCAGACACACCAAGCTTCAAATCCCAAGGGTAATCACTTCCCAAGGGACCGTTGTCTCTACTAAGAGCCATGAAAGTGTGAGACATCTTAGTCAGTCTCTGACCTTCCGTGCCAATAGATAGAGGGATTTTGGATACTAGAACAAATTTTTTAGTAAGGACATTTGTTCAGGTGGTTATACTTGCGGAAGATTATCTCCATTATGGAGGCCTCCCAGCCTACAGAAGTTACATTTTGTAGGTTTTAATGCACCACAAGGGTACTGAGGGAGATCTTCTTCCCGGTATAATTCATTCAACACCTATTCATTGTGACATTAATCATAATGACATTTTTTTATATACCAGTTCGGAAGGGCTTGGATTTAGCCTGTTATCGATTGGGTAATCCACTCTCACCGGCTCTATTAAAGCACTCAGGAGGTATCCACGCTAAAGGATTTGTATGGATTTCTCTTTCACCCAAGATCCACGAAGGCGAGGGGAGAGGATAAGTCCATGCAATTTCTAGGATTTACAAAACTAAAAGACACTTCAAGCAGAATGAGAAAATGACAATAATGTTTCTAGATTTTTGATCATTCAAAAAGGGTGAGAGCATAGTTTCCTGACATCGTTGTCATTCCTAAAATAGTAAACAGATGTTTATTTTAATAAGTCCTGCATGTGGGTTCCTATTTTAAGAAATCAAAAACAAGATGCAAGCACACTATTTTATATTCTATCGATCAAAGGCAACCTGCAAAACCAATTTGTGAGTAGTTTGAGTTTTAGTCTTCTTAAGTAACATTCTGCAAACCACTGTTAGGCTGTATGCAAAAGATAATCATGTGAACGTCAAAGCCAAAGATTAGTCCATATTATCAAAATCCAAAAATTAGAAAATAGATCACATATTCAGAAAGTACACAGAAAATCATGCAGTTTCAAATAAAATTTCACTGAAAAAGGTGATCGTATGAGCTCGTACGAGGCTCTAGAAGTTGCAAAAATGAGGATTAGACAGGAAAAGTCACCAAAAAGTGCAACTTCTGATCAATCCAGAGAGAAAAATCAAAAAATTACTTCACCACAGTGATCCTTGCAAAATTCTACCCCAAATAAAAAAAAATGCTCCAAAAAAGGACCTACAATAAGCAAGATATTGGGGTTTGAAGTCAGACTGCAATTTTAATAATGCATATGGTGAAGTCAAAGATAATTTCAAATTTTTTCTGATGTCATCAGTCTATGATGTTAAATTTGATGGTTTGAAGACCATCTAGAAAATCCAATTCCTTTGTTTAATGACGCCTACAAAGCTGTCAAATTTAACTCCTGCCCCAGTAAGTAGAGGTGGTGGTATTGCGTGGAGGTGGTGGTTGAGCGGCTAGTTTGGAGGGTTGAGCAGCCCATGGGTGGTGGTGGCACTGGAGATAATAGCACAAGGGAGGAAGGAAAATGGGAGGCAGGGCGGAGCTTGGAGTTTCCCGCGGGTTGTGGGTTGCGTAGAGGGTTTGGTGGACGGGCAGAGGAAGGTGGCAGAGGGTTTGAAACTGTGGTGAGTGGTGGGAGGAGTGGAGGTGGTGGGTGGGGTTTGGTTAATAGTGCGGGGGATGGAAATCTGCAGAGGGAGGGGAAGGGTTTGGAGTGGAGGCGCGGGTGGAGAGGAGCGGGTGGAAGAAAGAGTGTGGTGTGGGGAGAAAACACAGCGAGGGGAGGAGCAGGGTGTTGGGAGATGAAGCGGCGGGTGGGAGTTTTTTAATTTAGTCCCACATACTATGTGTGCGGACTTTTAAATGTTTCAAATAGGCAAACATACACATAATATTTCAAAGCAAAATAGGCGACAATGAGCCCGGAGCTTTGTAGCGTGACTTAAATGGAGATATTAGAAATGTGGAGATATTAGAAATGTTTGCACAGTATATGAAAACCAACACATTAATAAAATTTAAAACTTGACCCCAAATTTTTAGAAAAATTTGCAATTCACCCTCGATATTTGTGTAGGTCTCGGCCCGCATGCAGACTGTCTCAGTTTGCACCATAAATGTGCTAGCTAAATGTGGGACTTTGATTTAGCAGTACACTTCAACATGGTCATTGTACTTCAGCTACATACAGAAGTGAATATCGATTCATTCACCCTACATGTCTGAAAGAGTCGACCTATTGCCTTCTAGAAGGCAGGAGTATGAGCTTGCTCTCACGTCATTTCAAGCTTAGTGACTACACCGAAGACCTAAATGAAGGATTTAAAAACTATGTTAAATGATCTAAGATAGTTATGCAGATGCAATTAATCAAAAGCTAATTAAGATCCAGTTTTAGAGCACCAATTAAAGTGTGTAAGATTGATTTTAAAACACCAATTGAAATATGCTCTCAGATTAGATTTGCATGATTAACATAAAAGTAAACAACAATAAAAGCTATGCTAAGAATGCAAGAAAGCTAAGATGAAAATGCAGTATAATAACTTTAGATAAAAGATTAGGGTCCTTTGTGAAGGAAAAAAGTTTCTCTTTTATTGAAATCTCTCTCGAATCAACGGTCGAGATCGAACAAAAAGAGTGGCTCAGATTCGATTGAAGAAGCACAATCCATGCGCAAGTGATTTGATTGGTCGAGAGAGTTAGTTGACTGAACTGACTGATTAGTTATTTTGGAAACTTCCAAAATCAGTTCACAGTTAACTGAAATATTTCCAAAATGATAATCAGTGGAGAATCAGTTAACTGAGTGGAACTGGATTGTTTCCGTTTTGATAATCAGTGGAAAATCAGGTAACTGAGTGAAACTGGATTGTTTCCATTTTGATAATCAGTCAACTAAATTTGATGATGTCATATGCATTTTTAATAAATTAATTGATTTTGAATGAACATTTATGATTTTATAATTAATTTAATTCCTTTTTTATTTAATTGACAATTTTGTAATTTTTATTTAATTAATATGTCATAATATCAATTAAATAATAGTATAAAGTTGATTTGCCAATGTAATATGATTTTAGGAATTAAATTATTAATCAAGTAAGATGATCGATTAGGACCTAGGGTTTAGGTCAGATCAGTTCAAATTGATAATTGCCTGTTTGATTTAGGACTTAGTATAATCAAGATTAGGGTTTCTTGATTAATTGTTGAGATTGCGGGTCTAGGGTTTAGGTGACCATTTTTAGGTGATTACAACTAACACTATTAGAATTAATCTACAACAGTAATGAAAAGAACATAATAAAAAAAACTATTTAACATTTTGCTTCTATCTAATTTGTAGTACAATAACAAAGAGGTTTACCTGCTGGGAAGAAGTGCCTACCAGATCATCATTGTCCTCTCTATGTGGCTGCTCCATATTGTGGCCCTGTGTTATTATTTAAATTTAACCAATAATTAGAAAGGACTAGATTAATAAATTTCATTATAATATGATGATGGAGATGAGGTGGATGGTGAGGAGACTCTCTAGATGTGGCTGGAAAAAAAACTCAATTATTTAATGGTACATAGTACCTACCTGCACCCCCATGATAGTGATATCGTTTGTATCTATGTGATTCAAATTGTAATCAATAATCAACTCTTCCCCTGTACGTATTGATTTTATCACACATAAAAATACATGATTTCCCTCACGTGCCTCAAATATACAATTGGGTTGCTTAATAGTTGATAGAGGTCGCATACTATTTATAAAACCTACAATATTCCCTAATGCTTTTGGCCTTCCGTCAATTTATATAGCCAATCTTTTACTTTGTTCATTGTCTTTTTGTTGAATATAATTTTCTGAGAGTGCATACCTACACATACTTCTTATATATTGAACAATTCACATCCAACTTTTGTAATCGTAACAAGTTCCAACATACTCCATCAATTTGACAAATTTGTTGTAATAGACCTTTATGTCATCCATGGAAAATAGGCCCAAACCATGTATTTATAATGGTGCAATGTGATATATGATATATCTTTCCTTTAACACTAAAATCAGTGTTTATTAGAGGAAGTTCCTTGGAGACCCATTGTTTCTGTAGATATTGGTACCTAAAGGGCACCTCGATGTCATCTTTTCTCTCATCATCATAAGAACATGACCCCCCTTGAGCAAGGAAACATTTCATGCATTTATTGAATTTCCTTCTTGTCTTTTGACCTCTAGTTGATCTTCCTAATTCAGACATACTATAAGACTCACTTTCTTCTTGCATTACTATATTTCCTTCACTCAAGGAATACACATTTGACAAATACTTATTTTCTGCTACTTGCACTCCATCAAATGAGAGAGATAGCAAGTAATGTGAGATATTTTGCAAATTGTGAAATACGTTAATCTCTATAGGGTGTATTGACTTATACCTATTGATCCATGAGACTGTGTGGGATGCTCATGAAAGCAGTTTGGGTACCTACATATGTACATTTGTTGCAGGGTAAGGTCTCAGTAGTGCTTAGGTAAATCAGCATGGTGAAGGTTGTATATGTTGTATATGTTGTGTGTGTGTGGGTGTGTGCGTGGATAAAAAAGGGGGCCTTTATCTTTGATCTTAAAATGAAAAATATGCCTATCTAATGATTTTTGAGGGTGTGGGGAATAGAAAATGGAGGAAACTTGAGGGAATATAGAACATGGATGTAATCTCAAAAAATAACAAGATGATATAATCATATAAGATTAAGGTTGCGATGGTACCTTCAAAGCTTCAGATGATTCTCAATTTTGATTTTAGACTTGTACTTCAAATTAAGTACAAATTTTATAGAAATCTCTGTTGTTTGGTCCTCAAAGAAAAAATCATTGCAAAATATAAATAGTGTCGTAAGTTCTATTGGAGAAAAAAATAAACTATCTTTTCACTTCATTCAATTATAAAATTCACTAAATCCTATAAATATTCTCATAGCATTCATAAAATTTCCAAAAAAAATTGCAAATTATTTTATTACAATAGTACATTTGTTGTCGAGTAAGCTCCCAATAGTGCTTAGGCAAATCTACATGGTCATCAACCGTGCATATATCTTCTCTAATCAACTCTTATATATAGGTGAAGGTTGTATATTTTGTATATGTTGTGTGTGCAAGTTTTTGATTGAGGGTGCAAGGAACAACACCCGTTAGTAATGGATAACCCACCCTTGAAGAGAGAGATATGGTACTTTTTCAATGTACAACGTGGAAGTATGGTAGAGCATCTATGATCCCTTAGAAATCTTTTTCAGGTAGTAATGGCAGGATATCATATTTATGTTCTAAAGCCTCTTTATCCAAATGGTATCAATGACATTTCTCTCTTCATTGGAATCGAGGGTGCAGAATATGCTTTGCATCGTTTGGGTATACCACTCAATTTCTATACCTAATGGATGCAGATAAACCTTCTAAACCCCTTATTCGATTGAAGATAAAGGACATTGATCCCCTTTTAATAAAGAGTATTCAAGAAAGATAGATGGTATCCTAACATTTCTACCTAAAAAGAATTCCCAAGGGAGAAAGAGAAACCAATGATTAGTAGTCAACAATGGTAAGAAAGAGAAACAATTATACAAAACCATAGTTACAAATACAAGAAAAGACTTCTATTACAATGTAGGGCAGTAATCTCAAAGAAGATATAATGGAGCCACCATTTTAAAAATAATTGATATCTAAGTATGTATCAACAACAACATTTATAAAGAAGAGTATTCCATACATCATGTCTACGTTTGATCTAAATATGACCTAGTTTGTTGACAAAAATGCTAACTCCAAAGAAGTAGTCCATCATAACATTCCTATCGTCACAAGTGAAAAAATCTTCATTATGACCATGGAAGATACTCATAGAAGCATAGTCATCATTAGTGCAAGATAGCTTGAACACCTCCCATGCCTCCACCATTTTATTTACAAAGCCAACTCTATTATAAAAAAATTGAGCCAAGCCTGCCAGAGATAATGTTTGGGTTGATGGTTTGAATCCCCTGTGCAATTTTTTTTGAATTGTTGGAAAAAATCACATGCTTAACCACCTTCAAGACCCATTCTAACCAACCAGTAACTTCAAATATACTAGAAAAAACTAGTTTATATATCACCCCATCATGTACATGTGAGCTAGCAATATTATATTTCAGAAGGTAGAGAATAGCATATTTGATGTCATCATCACAAACATTAAATAATCTGGAGCATTGTTCTTCCAAGGACTCCAAATGAAAACATTCAATACCAAATGTTCTATCCATTGAGAAGACCTAAAAAAAAGTAACAATAATGAAAATAATGAATAAGTATGCCAACATAAAGAATAAGTGGGAAAAATACATTGATCCAATAACAACAAATACATTACAAATGCCAAGCTCATGGTCTCAATGAAATAAATAGTGTATAAAACAAGATATGGTGCACAACAGTAACAAGCATGCAATGATAGAAATAACATTGCGTGATGCTCGAGATCAAATTCAAAATAGTAAGTATATTAATATATGATCTAATAGCAGCAACCTCATTTATTATTACCTTTGACTCCTCCATCATTATAGAAGAGATAACTACCTACAATTATATTTCATAATTCCTCCTTTGAAGTCATAGGTTAGTTTAAAATGGAGAAATTATACAAACACACCAATTTAATCCCAAGACATCATATAACTGGAATTAATCACATCTCAAAAATGTACAGATTATACTCGATACCATTGTATTATATATATCAAGTATCATATTTAAATACAAAATCTTTGTGAGTTAGGACTATTACAATTTTTCCTTTTAGGACAGTCAAAAAAATCATTAATGACCCTTACTAAATAAAAAAATGTAGACATGATAGATTACTTATTTTGTTATTCTATATTACTTACTATTCCAGTGCACGTTCCACCTGCAACTTGATCAAGTCTTGTTTGATGCTTCAATTTTGTGTTGACTGTCCTATAGAAGTACACAGTTTTGTATTTACCCAATATATTATTCAAAAAACAACAATAGAATAAAATACTTGTTGAGAAAGATCATAGGAGTATCAAACACTCAAGATCTAGAGGTAACCAATTGCATTAAACAAACATAAAATATAAACTATGGCCTTGACATGGCCTTATTTCATTGATTTCAATGTAGTCTATTCAAGTTGTGTTTATTCATAGCAATTAATTTCAAAGTAGTCTACTTGTTGCTGCAGATTTCAAATGTTTTTTTTAATCTAACTACACTATGCAAGTCTAGTTTAGCAACTGTGTGCCTGTTGTCTATGCTGGAAACCTACCTGTTGGGAGCACCCTCAGACATGAAAATGTTAGAGATATAAATCATTTAACTACACTAAACATGTCTAAGAGCATACTAAAACAACAATGGCTTCCACCATAACCTTCGATGAGCTGAACAAGGGCACCCAAGCCTTGTTGATTTTCTCTTAGAGATGTTATGTGGGTGTACTCTCCCAACACAATATTAAAATCCCACTATGATCTATTTAATGGAAACTAATGATGGATAAAGAGCTCAAGAACAAGTATGAGGAACTTGTCTCAAGCCTCCACCAAATGATAGAAATGAAAAATGCAAATTATGCTAAGATTTTATGCAAGATCAAATGAAAACTAGAAACTAGATTCATTCACCATTATGCCTAAGATGTGATTTCTAGATTATCTAAAGCATGAACATGAAAAACACTCTTAAAATTCTAGCACAAAATTAGCATGACAATAATGCATAAAATGGAGATGCTTTGCTCTTGAGAAAGGCCTCTATTTATAGAGTTTTTGGAGGAGAGAGAGGGCTTGGATGAGGTGGAGCTCATGTGGCATCCACATAGGTGCCACATGAGGAACACATAAGCTATGCAAGAGGCCCACTTTGCTCACACATGTGTGAGCAATTTTGGATGTGATGGGTCAAAGTGTACTTAAAGTACACATGTGAAAGATCTTGTAAGAAGGTGTAAGAGGGTGTAAGAGTTTTGGGCCAATGAGACACTTTTAGAAAGTGTAAGAAGGTGTCATCATA
>MU227555.1:499848-515168 GCA_018584345.1 Thuja plicata
CTTGTAAGAAGGTGTAAGAGGGTGTAAGAGTTTTGGGCCAATGAGACACTTTTGGAAAGTGTAAGAAGGTGTCATCATAGGTGTAAGAAACCTTGTTGGCACCAAATAAGGATTATTTGAGAAAATTTAATTTTTTGAAATTTGCTCACACATGTGTGAGCAAATAATTAGGACTAATTGTTGTAGGAATCAAGAAATTAGCTTAATTAACCTTAGTTAATTAATAAATAGGTTTGTTTGGTGAGAGTGATGTGGAATAGGGTAGGATCTAGGCTCAAATTAGCTTAATCCAAATTAATTTGAATTAATTATGGTTTAGTAGAATTTAAGTCATGTGAAGGAATAAATAAATTAAAAATTTATTTAAAGGGGATTAATGAGGTATAATATATTAAATAAGATTCAATACATTAAAAGGGATAGTATTTAAATTAAATTTAAATACTAAGGGAAATAAATCATATTTAATTAAATAAATTTAATTAAATAGATAGAAGAACATAACAAATATAATTAATTAAAATTAACTATAATGTTATGGGAATATTAATTAAATTAATATAAGGACGATTTTGGACGTCTACACCTGTCATCCTCAATCAAGACTAAGGAACACTATAAGATACAATTTTATTTGGCCTTTTCATCAAAATAATATTTTTTGTCCCAAGATACTTCAGATGAAAAAGCATCCTAAGGACCGACAAATATTGTACCAGTCAAAACTATTTTCCTTTCTTTTGTTTTTTTTTAGTTGTCTGCATAGCAGATCAACTATTGTGTTTGGCTTTGTGCAATGTGCATCAATGGTTTTGGCTTGTGGTTTTGTTTCCAAAAGGATATATTGCAATAACACAAAAACTAGTCATTGAGATGTCATAGCCACATGGGCATACGTTTGTCTTCCAAAAAAATAGTATGAAACCTTGTGGAACCACACAGAGTAGGGCATGTTACTCAGGGAAGCTTAGTAAAGCCATGCAAGATTTAGTCCGTGCCTTGAAAAGTAGATGATTGAAGAAACCATTCAGAGGCCAATGGGTGGAAAGAAATGAACACCTTCTCAGTTAAGTCAGGTTGTGTAAAATGTTAGTTATGCACAATGGCATACAGAGGTGTTCCAAAAACAACCAAAGAATCAGTAGATCTACTAATGGAAATGAATTGACAGGATTTTCAAATCTTCAGTTGCTAACATGTCTTGTCGCAAGGACCATTCAGTTCCCATATCTATAAAGTAAAAAAGCACCTGTCACTTAAACATAAAAATGGAATTTTCCTACTATAGAGGTTACTGGAGTCAAGCTAAAATTGGAACTAAAGTTTGAATTGGAGTCAAGACTAAACATGATAGTCATAGGCATGCCTAGTCTTAAAACAAGGAGATAGATTGAAACATAGAGAGTCTCTACCAGAGATTCATGCTTCACATATGCACTCCTTAGAAAGACTCAATACAAAGACACCCACTCACCCAACCCATCTTAAATATTAAACATGTACTTTCTTACATAGACATAAATTCACACAAATATAACCAAGTAGTAAATTAAAACCATTTTTCCAATATTAAATTAAATTATTACTAAAATTTGAATAAATGGTAAACTTCATGGAATAATTTTGCATCAGAATTATAGGGAAATGTAAACCAATATTCATATACAGAAAAGTGTTGCTCTTGGAAAATGGTTGATGGTGATTGATGAAGAAGATTTGAAAATGATGATTGATCTAATTCAGATTGGTGCAACATTTTCAAATCTTCTTCATAATCACCATCAAATGAACATTTTCAAATCTTCTTCTTCATAATCTTCATCAAATGAATATTTTAAAATATTATTCATCATAATCATCTTCTATAGAACTCAGAGCCCTGCATTTTTTCTTGGTAAAATAGGAACACTGGATCTCCTTCCTATGCCCCAATGAAAAGTGGAAGTATGACAAAGAATGCATAAAATTATTTTTTTTACTATTGTGGAGTAGTTAGTACAAGGATGAGAAGTTGTCCTTTACTGGTATCCAAAGACATATGATTTAATTGTTTAATGATTTTATTTTGAGAGAAAAGAAAATATTAGAAACAACTATATATTAACTAAATGATCTGTAAAGAATGATCGCAAATGTTAGAACATATAACTACCTAGTCAAGCAACGAGTCAAAAAGTTCACAAACAAAACAATACTGCATTGATATATCATTTTATTAGAATACTGAATGGGATGGGCTAATATAATAAAAATTGACTATTAAAAGAATAAAAATGAGTAATATTTTAAGAAAAATGGCCATGAACTTGTAAAAATGACTTTTAATTGTACAACAATGACCACATTTTTCACCAAAAATGACCATAAGATATAAAAATGCAGAGATGTATGGAGCTGCATATTTGATTTAAAGCATGTCTCCTAAGTTGGTAGAATACCCATATCCAAGGGTCAAGTATGTAAGTATCTTAGAAGTAGAACATAATCAAAAAGAAGGTTAAAGGATAAAATATATCTACTTTTGGTGGCATTTTCACATAGAACAAGGAGATTAGTTCTAAGCTTGAAAATATACAAAATCTGATGGTTGCTGAAAAATGATACAAGTCCCTACATGAAGAAGAAAAATAATGGAGGTGCAAATGGAAAGAGGCTAGAAATATTCTTTTTTCTGTAAGAAAACTCTTAGCTTTTTTAAGTTTATTATCATCTTTCACACTGGATAAAAATGAGCATTTGAACATAGGCTAAAATGTGAAGATAATTTTAGAGATTTATCCTAGTGTTCCAAGAGATATCTTGGTAATTTTTAGATCTGAGTCCAATTTTGTTAGGAATACAAAAAGAACTAACTGTAGACACCTAAATCTGATTACCAAAACTAATCACATTTAGTGCCTTCTTAGAGCATTATTAGTTAAGTAATTAAGCATTACCTAAATGATCTATGTCATCCCCTAGCCCTAATTAATTTAATTAATTGGCTATAGTCCTGATTAATTATTAAAAGTAACCAATAGCTTAATAATTAATTGAACACTATTCCCCTATTATTGAATGAATATGTTATTTATGTAATTCAATTCATTAATATTCCCTTTAACCCCTAACCTAACCTATCCCAACCACCTAACCTTGAGTTCTAACTCAACCCAACCTCTTCACACATCCTAACCTAACCAATTCCAACCATCTAACCCTGAGTTCAAACTAATCCCAACCTCTTCACCCATGCTAATCCTAATCCTAACCCTAATCGTAAGCTCTCCCTAATGATGTCACATCCCTAATCTTTGGATTAGGAATTCAATTCCTTCCCAAAAGTCAACTTTCTCAAGCCATGCTTATCCATAAACATAAATATCTCTTACACCCTCATAAATTTCTCTTACATCCTCATAAATGCCTCTTAAACCCTCTTTATGAGCTTTATCTTCTAGAGGCTTCTTGGTCCATTTCCCTAAATTATCATATTCCTCCCTACTTTCAATCCAATCCCCTTGTGACAAGTGTCATAATTTGATGCACTTGAATAAGAACAATCCATGTGCTCTCTTCTAGTGGCATCTGGACCTCTCTTCAACTTTGCATCTGAGCCCTTGGTTTTCCTACCCATTGCCTATAAAAGAAACCTCATTCCTTCATAATTTCATCCACCTTCCATGCAGAGTTATAATGCTATTACGAGAGAAAATCATAAATCCATATTTTAGAGAAGAGTTATAATGCCAATTTGAGATCACAGCTTGAAGCTTGAAGCACATCCATGAGCACACATCCACAATAAATGGACAAATTTAATGAACAAAATGGAGTTTGAATGAGCTTGTAGGAGGTTTGCACTTTCTTCATTTAGCTTATTTCAAGTTTTCATTTTATTTCTTAGCATGTATGTAGCTTATATTCTTAGTTATTGAATGTTTTATTTATTATCGTATTCCTTTATAACTAATTTTCATAGCTCACATTCTAGTACACCCGGTGGGACCCACTTCACAGGTTTTTTTCATTATTTTTCTTGCAAACTAACCCTCTAAGCTAATGTATTTTTGTTGTTTGAGTATGTTTTGCAAGCTCTTATTTTATTTTGCAAGTTGAAAAAGGCAAGAAGACTATATTCCTTCTATCTTCTTTCTACTTTCTCTCTATTACGCTTCCACGAATATCATTGATACACAAACAAGAAGACTATATTCCTTCTATCTTGTTTCTACTTTCTTTTTATTACCCATTTGTTAAAATATGGTTTATATCACTGGGACCATTATTTGTAAAAACATGGGGGAAAGACACTATAAACCTACAATAATGCACTCTTACTAACTATTTTTATTTTTTTTATAGGTCTATAGGTTAGCCATCTAGCTTGCTAAGAAAGCACATAATCTTTTAATTAAAAAATTTCCATTTCACTTTTTGGTGTTTAAAAAGAACAGTGTATGTACTCACATCATTTCACACCTGGTTTTGGGTTTCAAAGTCAACAAAAGTCAACAGTCAAAGTCAACAAAAGTCAACTTTTTTTTCAGGCTTAAAACAAACATGCAAAAAATCTTGAATGCTTTAAGGAAAATGAACAATCAAACATCTGATTTTGGGTTTAAAACTAAGCAATCAAATCACAAATCTTGTTTTTGGATCTTAAAATTGAACAAGCTATTCAAACATCTCTTTTGGATTTAAAAATTGAGCAAGGCCATCAAACATCTTCTTTTGGGTTCTAACAAATAAACAATCAAACGAACTCAATCTTGAATGCATAAAGACAACTGAACAAGGCAAACAAAATCTCATTTTGGTGCTCATAAAATGAACAAACTTGCGATTTTATTTTTGCATACAAATCAAATATTGCCTAACTTATCAGATAATCAATCAAATCTTTTGATGTCTTTGGTGTGCTTGCACAAATCATTTTTTAGAACGCAACCTCACTTCACGCATTATGCTCTCCCATTGGCTCTCGTGGTCATTGGTGCAAGAAAAAGGTGATTGTGACCGTTTGAACTTTTTTGCAGATCTACTCTTGAGAAAATCTTCAAATCTGCTTAGAGGGGCCTATCCAAAAGAAGCATGAGTCCTTCTTGAGAATGACCCCAAACCAGTGAATCCTTTAGCCATTATATAAATAAGGCACTAACCAAAGGAGCGTCTATATCCTTTCAAGCTCGGGAGGGTCATGTTCAATGGTAGTCTGGACTGGGTGAACTCCCTAGCATATCGACATGATTGAACTACACTCTTAAGTGAGTCACATCATACAAACCAATTGCAGGGACACTACAAAAATACTAGAAACTAATAAATCTAGCAACCTACCTGATCCATCCCTAAAAGCTTGATAATCGACTGGGCGAGGAAGATAGTAACTTCCCTAAGAAATTTGCGAATTCATGCCACCCTGAGCATTTGGAGTCATCTAATACGACATCATGGAGTTATAGCATACTTGATGGTGGTTGTATTCTAATTATCTCTTGTGTGTGTGCCTACGTATGCGGACAAAGGTTTTCAAGCTCACCATATCCTTAAGGTAGAAAGTGCTTGTACGTGTTTTCAATGTTACAAACCTTGTGCAAAATAGTTCTTGAACATACACAAATCTAAAACTTTTGAAAGTCCTTTTTCCAAGGATATCAACATTTCATTCTTCTTGCAAGGTTGCTTTTCCTCTTGCAAGATTGTTTGCTCACAAATTCCAAAAGTTCATCACTTGTTCCAAAAGCAAAAACAATTTAAAGCACACTTTTCATAGTCACTACCTACAAAAGTATCAGATTGAACTCATGTCCCATTCCACCAAGAATCAAAAAGTGAAGACTCCTTTTCCACATATCTACCAAGAACAAAAGGCCATAACCAAAGAGGCCAAGAAATATCAGTTTATCACTGAAATCATTAAGGTAGAAAACCACAAACTTGAGGAATACGAGAGGGTCCAGTACAACTACAAGATTCTTTGTTTTCTACAGAAATTCCACACCAACAACACCTTCATTCACTTTCAGCGCTCCACAAATCCATCCTATCATCCATTTGTTCATGCAAACACACATACTTGATTTCATACAGTATGCCTAGAAACTTTATTACTACAATTGGTCACTCTTCCTCTTTTTAGATCACTTTACCTGCATTTAGGACTTCCGTAGTTGTCATCCCTAGAATCACATCACACATCATCCAAAGCATAATCTTAGCATAAATCTACATTCAATCCTAAACCAATCCTAAACCATCGTAGTCAATCCTAAACCAATCTTATCAAATCCTAGATCCATCCTAGCAACCTTGCATCAGCTTTTAGAAATCCTTGTCATCCTAGAAAGCACATCCTTTACTTGGTATCCTAGCCTCTTTTTCAGTTTCTTACCCTTCATCCTAAATCAAGGATCATCATCTTAGGTATCTTTAAAATTACACACTATTCTAAAGATAAACCCCTCCATCTATGAAACCTCATCACCTTGAGCAAAATTTTGGTTCACATTGATCGAGAATCTCGTCAAATCGAAGACCACAAGTTTGTCCTAGGTTTTGGAAATCATATCCACCTTGATCATACATTAGGAAAGCAATCCTTAAATTGGTCTTTTTTTACCAATTCGTCCTTAGTATTTCAGGAAGCATCCCCATCATCATAGATAGCATCATCCTAGATTGTCATCTTAGTATTGTCATCCCTAGTTTGTTTTAGGACAATCCTTGCATTTTATCTTGCATCTTGCATCCATATCTTTAGGACATTCATTTCATGCCACCCATCACATGAGCCCCTAAGAGGAAAGACATGGCTCTTAATCAGTGAGCTAGTTCATCTAACCCAATGATAGATCAATCCAACGCGATGGATTCCTTTGACCCACGACAGAACATACCTAGCCAACACATTTGGGTAGACACTAATGAGATTCCCACTATGAGTACTATCAAAAAATTCATCAATCATCTAGCGCATGTTCACATGGTAAGAGCCATGAGTGGATGCAACAACAATCATGTAATCACATATATTCAACAACAAGGAATCCAATTCCCACCTTGGATTATACCCATGCTTATCACACAACCTATGGGAATTTCAGGACCAAGTCCTTATACCATCCAAAAAAAATTTGTTGATCCACTTTAGTGAGCCTTGTAGGTAGGATCTCTTATCTCACAGATGGTACAACCTTCCATCCCACCTTCCATAGTGCACATGAAACCTCCATCTACCTCATTTACAGTCATGGGAGCCCTGGCTCCTAATCCACCATCTACAGTGCAAGAAATACATCCCATCACTATGAAAGTGCCTGAGCCTCTTCAAACCATAGTCACTCCACTTTCCTAAACAATCCCAACATTTGTCACACAATTCCCACCACCACCAGTCAACACTCCACAAACCAACATTCCACCCATCCCCACCCATCCCATTCAAAATACTACAACTAGTTCATAACATCAAAGCACGCAAATCTCCATGCCTGTTCCTCCCTTTTCCTCCACAATATACCCACAGTAGCAAGCATACTTTACCACAGGTATGCCACCTACCAACACCCATAATCAACCCTTATTTCAACAAGGGCCCACTTTCCCTGCTCTGCCAACAACACACTCACAACATGTGCTAGCAGTTCTTCTGCAAGAACAATCCAACCCAGATCCTCCACCACCACTTCCTCAAAATAGTCAACCAACACAAGGTGCTTCCTCATCCACTTTGAATAACTACCAAGCCACCATACAAGCTTTGGGCATACCTGATCAATAGTAGACCACCAATCCATTTACATCTTGTACATAGCAACCACAATTCAACCCCTTTGCCTCAACACAAATTCCTATCCCCCCAATCCCACAGCAACAACCAAACCAACAACAACCTCTTCAACAACAACAAACCTAGCAATCCCAGCCACAAAGCACAAACCCCTTTGCTTTGCATGCATAGCCACAGTATAACCCTTTCACCGTAGCACCACCTCCTATTCAACCTACCCAGAAAACATAGCCATTAGAACAAAATCCCAATCCACTCATCGCATGGGTGCTCCAACAAATTGTGAATCCTTTTGCAAATACTCAGTCTACCATCCTATCTACCCAACAACCACAACCTAGATATGCCAACTACCTGGCTATGTTATCTTCCACTACCTCACAACCGGTCCCTCCACCATAGAAAACTAGTGTTTCTATCAATCCCAACTACTTCATTCCACCTACTAGGGGCATTCCACCTCAAAACACCTATCTACCATCTGTTGGCAATATGGCACCACTACCCAATGCAAGTGCACAGTCGCCTCAACTCACTTATCCAACACCTCAGTAGATACAGGCCTACTTCCTGCAAATACAACAACAACACCATGCATTATCACCCCCTCCACCACACTATCCCCCTTAGTTACAGTTCTCATCACCCCAACAACCTATCTATATTGACCAAACACCGCAATACCCTCTGCAAAATGCTCTATATTCACCATCTCCATTTGACCCCTATCTCATGAGCGGGATCAAGATGCTAGCAAATAACAATCCTCCACCAGCCAATTCAGAATGGAAGGAAATGAAGAATGCTTTAAAAGAGCTACATGTTGGAACTGAAGCAAAGTCCTTGAAATTTGAGGAAGTTTGTCCTTACCCATTTGATAGATATATCAATGCCATACCCTTCCCCAAGCACTTTGAAACACCCAAGTTTGAAAAATATCGGGGGAAGGGAGATCATGTGAGCTACGTGAAAGAATTCTACATGGCATGCCAAGAAGTGGCCTATAGTGATAACTTCCTCATGAGGCTATTTCCCAAATGATTAGGAGGGACCACTCTTGAGTGGTTCTACAAGATCCCCTATGACACAGTCTCTACTTTCATTGAACTATCAGAGAATTTTGTGGCCCAATACACACACAATGTTTATAATGAACTCTCCCTGCTCAATTTATGTAATTCCAAATAGAAGGGAGGAGAGAGCTTGGAAGATTACCTTCAGTACTGGAAAGGACTTATGACAAGGTTGTCCTATTAACCCCTTAAGCAACATCTCATCAAGATCTTTATTAACAACCTTCATCCCAAACTTGCCTATCATATGCGCATGATTTGTATATAGACCTATCAGGACATTAGAATCAAAGGCATGGAGCTTGAAAGAGGTCTTGTAGAAGATGGTGCCATAAAGCACTATAAAGAATTACAACCTGACAGAGGAAATAATGATCGCTCCATATATTGGAACAAAAAAAAAAAAGTCGTAACTAATGGAGCTACTGACACAAAACATGTCTAGATTGTTATGGCAAGTCCTTAAGCATCCACTCCCACATACCATAAACCACAACACTATCAACAGGATTCCCCAGCACAGGCATACCAACAACCACCACACTATCAACAAAATTCCCCCACACTGACCTATTAGCAACCACAATAGCAACAAGTTCCACCTCCCCCATCATATCACCAAGCAACCCAACACCAAGCCATACAAAAACAAACCATACGTCCATAGCAAGCTAACCAACCCAATTATCAACATAATCCCCAGCATTTCAAGAATTAGACTAATGCAATATCAGTCTACCAGGGATAGAGCAGACCAAGAAGAGATAAAAATGCACCTAAGCACACATTCACCCCTTTGGGTGAACCTATCAATGTTATTTTCCAAAGAATGGTAGCAGCAAACCTAGTAGTATATCCTCCACCAACGCAATCTTTTGAGGACTCTTCTCCAAAACCACAATGGTTCAATGCCGATGAATATTGTGACTACCATTGTGTTAAAGGATACACTATGATCAAGTGCATGAATTTAAAACACTACATCCAAGACCTAATTGATTGCAAGAATATTGAAGTAGATTCTACAAATAAAACCTCACCCAATAGCAATCTGAAGATATATCAAAATGTGTTCCCAAACCATGACAATAACACGGGACCTACCAATGCACACATTGGTTCAACATCTAATCAAGACAAAGGCAAACAGAGCACTCATACCAGTAATAACACCACCTCTCATGTTGAGTATGGTAGCATCATTGGTTGTATATCCCAAGTTGAGCCATCTATGAATGTCATTCATGTGAAAGGCACTGATACTAATTGTGTTGTTACCAGACATCATGAACGCATAACTATTGTTGGTGCTAGTACTGCCTCATCCTCTGGGGCACAATATAACTTATTGGAAAATCTAGGGAATACACCCACCCAAATATCCATCTTGGATCTCTTACAGACATCACCAGTCCATCAAGAGATCTTGAATAAAGCTTTGTAAGAGTCATGTGTTCCCAACAACATAGATCCTGGTCAGTTTCAAAACCTTGTGGGTCACTTATCCACATCTTATGCTATCTATTTTAAACCCACTGACATGCCATCTATTGAGCCTGATCATATCCTCCCTCTTTGCATCATCATCATGGTCTAAAACTTTGTTGTTAAGAGATTCATGATAGATAATGGTTCGGCCTTGAATCTA
Organism: Thuja plicata; assembly: GCA_018584345.1. Classification (NCBI taxonomy): domain Eukaryota; kingdom Viridiplantae; phylum Streptophyta; class Pinopsida; order Cupressales; family Cupressaceae; genus Thuja; species Thuja plicata. The sequence continues at coordinate 510,341 of MU227555.1, forward strand.
TGTACTTTAAAATTTTTAAAGGAACTGGGATACACTGAAGCTAATATCATGAATGATGTCATCAAAATCAAAGCCTATGAAAATATAGAAAGAACATCAGAAGGTACAATCTCCTTGCCCATTCAAATAGGTCTGGCTGTACAAGAGATAATTTTCCATGTGGATGATCTTGACCTCCCATACAACATCCTCCTTCAACGCCCGTGGATTCACTCTATGCAGGTCATCCCTTCCACCTATCATCAGTGTATCAAGTTTCCACACAATGGAGTTGAGATTAATATCCATGCACATACCAAGCCCTTCACATACTGCCATGCGTTGGAAGCCTCCCATCTAGATTCAAATCATTGTCCTGGGACTGACCTTGGCATATTTATCACTAGTTCCTCCACAACCCTTCCAAATCCAAACACCATCCTTGCATCCACTCTATTCACTATCAAGATTGACCACCAAGGCTATGGAGAATATAGTCTAACTGATGCCTTCACTGTTGGAGCCCTTCTGACCGATCCACATACCCATGGGTGTCCCTCCAGTTACATTGAGAAAAATCCACCTATACTAATGCAATTGGGTCCTACCACCTTTCTTTCTCACAACATTATGAATAGCTAGGAAATAACACTTGATATCAATCAATGGCTCTACAAAGATCCCACACCTCCTGATAATGGCCTCCTAAATCGCTTCAAAGATAAATATCCCTCTGCTCACAAATTGGTCACCGAAAAGTGGAACTATCAAGGAGGTGGACTAGGCTCTGAAGAACAAGGCATCAGAGCCCCTATTGTGCCCTCCAAACTTCAAAAGCACATTGGTCTAGGCTTTGAATATGATACATCTGGCCTTGGCCATAACATGACTGGGGGAACTAAGGAAACTAGTCTGACCTATCACATTCCCCTATGTAACATATGGGAATTTGAAAATATCCTGGAAGAGAAAATTGTGAGAGCTTATGACAATATTGATGATGGAATTTTCCTCAATAACTCTATCCTTTGACAATTATCCCTCCACTTCATTGACCTTCCACTCCTCCATCCTGAACTCATTAATTGGGACCAACCAAGTGTCATCCTGATAGAAAAATTTGAAACCATGGCCGGGCTCCTAAACTTTATGGGAGCTACAAATCAACAACCAGATTGGGGGCAAACTTCAACACATGTATACACCTTGAACCTGGAAGCATACTTTGGGGGAGAGGAGGAATCTAGCCACAAAATTGAAAAGAAAAATAAAAAAGAAAAAAATGTATCTCTTAGTGAAAACCCTTCTAGGGAACTATCAGATCAGAAAAAAGAAAAAATAAAAGGCGTATCTCCTGGTGAAAACCTTTCTAAGGCACCAGAAGATGGAGATTATCCTCTCCCTATCATCCATGATTACAAGTCAGAATAGTCATCTATTCTCATCGAAGACACCCAACCTGTTAATCTGGGTACAGAGGACCAGCCTCGCATCACTCACATTGTAACATCCTTAACACAAGCAGAAGAAATGGCCTTCACAGCTCTTTTAAGAGAATATCCAGACATCTTTGCATGGTCCTACTCTCACATGCCTAGCTTGGATCCAAAACTTGTAGTACATCATTTATCCATGGATCCTAACATTAAACCTGTCAAAAAAAAGCTCTAGAAAATGCATCCCAAAGTTGCATTAATGGTCAAAATAGAACTTGAAAAGCTCTTAGTAGCTAGAATCATCAAAGCGATAGATTACTCAAACTGGATTTGAAATATGGTCTTAGCCTCTAAGCTAGATAACTCCATCAAAATTTGCACCGACTTCCGATATCTCAACAAAGCATGTCCAAAAGATGACTTTCCCTTGCCTAATATCGACATGATAGTGGACCTCACTGTCGGACATGAGATGTTTTCTCTCATGGAAAAAATTTTAGGATCTAATCAGATCCATATAGAAAAAGAAGATCAACATAAGACAATATTTACAACCCCATGGGGTACCTTCTATTACAACATGATTCCATTTAGGCTCAAGAATGCTAGCGCAACATATCAAAGGGCCATGACCGTCATCTTTCATGACATGATCCATAAGATCCTTGAAGATTACATGGATGATATATTGACTAAATCAAAAAATAGAATGGATCGCCTAAATGATCTAGAGGCAGTGTTTGATCAACTTCAACATTATGGTCTCAAGCTAAATCCAAAGAAATGTGTCTTTAGAGTTATATCAAGAAAGCTCCTTTCCTTCAACGTATCACGGTGTAGCATTGAGATAGATGCTAAAAAAGTTAAAGTAATTATGGAAATGCCTCCACCAAAGACACTCAGATAGCTGCGTATTCTACAAGGAAATCTTCAATCAGTGTGTCGCTTCATATCATAGCTTGTAGACAAATGCCAACCTTTCTCACATTTGCTGAGGAAAGATCATAGTTTCAAATGGGATCCTATATGCCAAAGAAGCTTCAACAAAATCAAGGGATGTCTGGGAAATTCATCTATTTTAGTGCCACCTACACCAAGAAAACCTCTCATATTATATATATCTGCAACAACAATAGTACTAGGGGCACTCCTGGCCCAGTTAGATGACAATGGAAAAGAGCGTGCTATCTACTACATCAGCCGCACTTTGGTGGGTTATGAGCTAAATTATACACCAATGGAAAAATCATGCCTAGTAGTGGTCTTCACCACTCAAAATCTTTGTCACTACATGCTTAGTCACACAGTCAAGCTTATATCAAAATTAGACCCACTCAAGTATCTGCTATCTAAAACAACTCTCACAGGCCGCATGGCTAAATGGGTAATGCTTCTCAGCGAGTTTGACATCCAATATATCGACAGAAAAGCTGTCAAAGGTCAAGTCATCGCAGATGAGATAGAAGAGGCACCATTGATCGATGCATATTCGTTAGTCATGGAGTTTTTTGATGAACATATATGCATGATCAAAGAACAACTAGCCTGGAAGTTATTCTTTGATGGTTTATATACATCTCATGGTTCTGGGGCAGGAATCCTGTTTGTTACCCCACAAGGTGACTACATCCCAAAATCATTCAAACTAGGATTTCCTTGCACTAAAAACATAGAAGAATATGAGGCACTGATTGTAGGACTCAGCATGGCCATCCAGTGGAACATCATGGATATCCAAGTCTTTGGTGATTCTCAACTAATCATAAAGCAACTGTTAGACAAATTCCAAACAAAAGATGATAAGTTGTTACCTTAAAAAAAGATGGTAGATAAAATGAAGGATCATTTCATCAATTTGACAATCACCCAAGTGTCACGTCTACAAAACAAAGCTGTTGATGCAATGGATACAATCAGGTCTCTTCTAGAAATACCACGTGATGCAACACAGTATGAGTTCTTGGTTGATCAACCTCACATGCCAGCTTATGAGAGTGATGATGTTAATCAGGTCTATGTCTTGGTTGGTTCTCAGTCCCCATGGTACCATGAAATCCATGCTTATCTAAATAATGGTATCATATCCCCCCATCTAACAAACACCCAACACCAAAAGCTTATTCAAAGAGCTTCCCACTACACCATTGTAGCCGACACCTTATATCATCGTGGTTATCACAATGTTCTCTCTAGGTGTTTAGATGAAGTTGAAGCTGCTCAGGCATTGTGAGAAGTACACATTAGAATCTGCAGTGCCCACATGAGTGGCCTAGGCCTAGCTAAAAAACTTCTTAGATTCAGGTACTATTGGCCTACTATGGAACATGATGCCTGTGAATTTGTAAAAAAATCCTTACCATGTTAGCAACATGCAAATTTGATCCATGCACCAGCACAAGAGCTACATCCTATTGCGCCTTCTTGGCCATTCTCATGTTGGGGTTTCAACCTTGTTGGTAAGATCACTACCCTATCCTCCGAGGGACATAAATTTATCATCAAAGCAACTAAATACTTTAATAAGTGGGTTTAAGAAATCCCACTTACCCTCACGACAGGCATCCAAATATCCAAGTTTATCCTATACCACATCGTTTGTTGCTTTGGCATTCCATCCACCATTTTCATAAATCACGGTTCACCATTTGAAAATCAGCATATGGTAGATCTGTGTGAGCACCTCCACATCCATAATTGCTTCTCTAGCCCATATTTCCCACAAGGTAATGGTCAAGCTGAGGCAACCAAAAAAACACTTCTAAAAATCCTAAGGAAGGTTGTCAATGATACTGGCTGTGACTGGCACCTTCAAATTAATCTCGCCCTTTGGGCCTATCGCACTTTCTTCTGCACTCCCACAGGCACCACTCCATATTCCCTTGTCTATGGTGTTGGGGCTATCTTACCAATTGAGGTTGAACTACCATCCTTACAGGTATCTCTCAAAGACCTAATCACTAATGAAGACTATAGAGTAGAAAGACTCACACAGCTTGATCTCCTTGATGAAAAGTGCCAGCAAGCATATGACCACCTGGTCATATATCACAACAGATTAAAGCAAAGCTATAATAAGAAGATTGTAATGTCCCCACTTTAGTAGTTGACCAAGTTTCTGTGCGTTATCCTATTTCTACATGGTCCCGAGGGCTAACGAAGGGTTTAAAGGGATCCTAGAGTGTTTTGGCCTAGTCATTTTCAATTTGGGCCAAAACGGAGTTGATTTACTCAGTTTCAGGCATACTTACTATTTTTAGTAAGTCAACAGGACATAGCGGAGGCCAGTTTTGGTGATTGGATGTGATACTCCTCGGCAAGAGCTTTCTGACGAGCTATTACTCACGCTATTCGGAGTCTGTTTGCTAATATATTTTAATGCCTGAAGTATTATTAAAGTAACATTTAATTTAATT
>MU227555.1:518605-538021 GCA_018584345.1 Thuja plicata
GGATCGATGTGTGTTTCGCTTATACTGGGATCTAGGTGGTGGCAGGGTTAGTACTGCAAGTTGGATGGGTCCCACAGGTTTGCTTCACCACTTCTGGTATGATGAAGTTGGGATCAGTGTTGAGCCATAGAAGTCTGGGAGTATTCTTCTTGGCAAACTTCTATTTTGGATTTGGGATCCAGGTATATTTGGTTGGAGTGTGTTGTTGGATCCTACGCGTGCATCGGGATTTCAGTCTGGGTTCACTGGAGAGTATTACAGTGTGTACATGGTATCTGCAAGTTGGAAAAGTGTGAGAGCTCTTTCAAAAATTATTTCTATGGACTTCATCACTAGTTTACCACAAGTGCAGGGAAGAGATTGCATTTATGTGGTGGTAGACAGATTGGCAAAGTTTGCTCACTTCTTTGCTAATCCTTTTACTTATACAACAGCTCAGGTGGCAGATTTGTTCTTCAGAGAGGTTTTCAGGTTGCATGGGCTACCGAGATTCATTTTTTGTGACAAGGATAGCAAGTTCATGAGTGCCTTTTGGCAGGAGTTGTTCAGGTTGTGCGGTACAAATCTTACACCTAGTACGAGCTACCATCCTCAAATAGATGGGCAGACGGAGATAGTAAATAAATGGGTGGAAGGTTATTTGCGGAACTATGTGACTACGCAGCAGAGAGCTTGGGTCAAGTGGTTACACATGGGGGACTATTGTTGCAATACCACATATCACATGACCATCAGGATGACTTCATTTCTGGCATTGTATGGGTATGAAGCACCAAGCTTCATGGATTTGGTTTTGGGGGACAGTAGAGTGCCCAAAGCCAAAGACCTGTTGCAGGATAGTCAGGATATTCTGAGAGCGCTCAAGGAGAATATACAACAGGCTCAAAATCAGCAAAAGTTGTATGCTGACCAGCATAGGATAGAACGCAGTTTCGAGGTCGGGGATATGGTGTATTTGAGGCTACAGCCATATAGGCAGTCATCGCTCAAGAGGAGCGGAGAAGAAAAGCTGAAGCCTAGATTTTATGGTCCCTACAGGGTGATTCGGAGAGTGGGCGAAGTCTCCTATGAGCTTGAGCTTCCAAAGGGTAGTCGGGTGCACAGTGTATTTCATGTGTCTAGGCTTGAGAAAGCCATTGGTCAGAGTGTAGTGCCTTCTACAGATTTACCCCCTTTGGATGAGGGGAAGCTCGTGTTAGTATCTGAGGCTATTCTGGACACCAGAGAGAGGAAAATTAGAAACAGGATAGTGAAGGAGTATTTGGTCAGATGGAGAGACCTGCCGGAAGAGGATGCTACATGGGAGAGTGAGCAGGTTAGTCAGCAGGCTAGACTGAGATTGCTTGAGGACAAGCAATTTCAAGGGGGGCGGACTGTAATGTCCCCACTTTAGTAGTTGACCAAGTGTCTGTGTGTTAGCCTATTTCTACATGGTCCCGAGGGCTAACGAAGGGTTTAAAGGGATCCTAGAGTGTTTTGGCCTAGTCATTTCCAATTTGGGCCAAAACGGAGTTGATTTACTCAGTTTCAGGCATACTTACTATTTTTAGTAAGTCAACAGGACACAGCGAAGGCCAGTTTTGGTGATTGGATGTGATACTCCTCGGCAAGAGCTTTCCGATGAGCTATTACTCATGCTATTCAGAGTCTGTTTGCTAATATATTTTAATGCCTGAAGTATTATTAAAGTAACATTTAATTTAATTATAAAATATTAAAGTGTTACTTTAATATTTATTAATTGGGGATGAGTACCTAAGGGAGATATAAGTGAATATTTTAACATGCTTTATATTGCACATCTTTTATCCCACATTGCTCATGTGAGTTGAGTCGACCTTTGGAAAAAGAATAAAAGGGAGCGTTTGTGGCTTCATCAGCATGTTGAATATGAGAAGAAATTGGTGTGTGAGTTGCAGATCCGTTCTTGGCATTAGAGGATGTCTATCCTCTCTTGTGACATTTTAGACGTCATTCCTTTGGGGTTTGGCCTTTAGAATCTATTACTATCAGCTTCATTATCAGGTAGTTTGGTTGCATTTTCAGCTACAGGCAGATTTGGTATTTTGCTCATATCTTCTTCAATACTTGTCCGATGCTTATGCCGCTTTGATGGAATGATTTTATGAAGGTAGTGGAATGATTGAAGGACAAAGTACTATAGCAGCACTGTTCACGCGGCACTATTCACGCGACACTATTCACGTGACACTATTCACGCGACACTATTCACGCGGCACTATTCACGTCACTGTAGCAGCAAGTTCGAAAGTATGGGCTGGAGTATTATGTCAATATTGCTGGAGTAATTAGTGAGTTGATAAATCTGCCATGTATTTGGTTTTATTCATTCTAGAAATAACATTTTATTGGCAGTAGTTCCTTGCCCACTTTGCATATTATTGCAGTTTCTTTCTTGTTTATGTTGTATGATTCCAATTCCTTGCACAAAACACAACAAACAAATAATGTTCGATTTCCGGAGTTATAAGGGGTTTAAAATATTAAATGGAGAAATAAGGAGTTGAATGCAAACTATTTGACATAATTCCTTTCAGCGATTGGTTTAGTTTTTGGGGCATTTAGGGGTGTCCATTACAAAGATCCACCCAGGTCAGTTCTAGGTAGGGGACTTTGTGCTCAAAGAGAATTAGAAAGTGGGCACTAATCGGGAAAAGAAGGGCAAGTTCAAAGTTACCTAGCAAGGCCCATATATCATCACTACATGCTTTAGTTCTAGGGCATATCACTTATCTACTCCTGAAGGATAACCCCTTAATGATCCAGTCAATATCATTCATCTTAGGCACTTCTATGCTTAGTAGTTGATCAGTTATTCCAGTTAATTTGAAAAAATCCAAAAACATTGAAAAAGAAGATTAAAATTTAAAAAAAAAAAAAAAAGATCAAGAGAAATAAATCGTCCAATGGTGAAAACTTGAAAATCAAGTGCCTTGGACAAGTATGTGTGGTGAAAATATGGCAATTAGGTGTCACACATAGTGGGCCATATGATTATCTATCAAAATCTCATTCTCCTCCATCTCATTCATTCCACTCCACTTTGGCCTAATCCTTACCTATATTTCCTATATGTTCCATTATCGCTCACATTAGTTAGCATTGGTCCTCCTATCCTACATCCTGAGCTTTTGTACATATCCTTCCTATATATAATCATCTATCCCATTTGTATATATGTTGTCCTATCCCAATCCTTGAGCTTCAATCATGTAAATATTATGTCTTTGTCAGTCTATTCTTGTATCTAGTCCCACTTGTACATATCTCATGTCCTTGGTCGATCTCCTTGTATAAAGTGATCCAGTTCCATTCTGAATCCTATGCTTTAGCAAGTTCCTTATGATGAAATCTTGTTTCATAAATTTGATCATCATCACATATTTTGGCCAATCAGATACACACTTGACATCTCCATGGAAATGGGTCCTTGAGGATGTATCCTTCCTCTCGTTGACCTAAATCCAATCATCTTTCTGGAAATGGGTCCTTGAGGATGTATCCTTCCTCTCATTGACCTAAATCTAGATCATCATCATCTGGTTCTTGTAGGATGTATCCTTCCTCTTGACCTAATCTCAATCCAATCATCATCCCATATCGTTGATCTCTCTGGCAAAAGGCATCTTTTTATTGAATTTTTGATCTTGAAATTTGATTTTGGTTCTTGGTTATCATTCTTGATTCTTTTCATTTGTTCTCCTCCTCAAGGTTTCCATGATTCTTTATATCATGGTATGATGTGAATGGATGTGTTATGCCCTGCATACTCATCCCTACATTTTGTGTGCAAAATGTTGGGTCCCCTTTTTTTTCTTTTTCTCCTCCCTTTCTTTCTTTTTTCTTTGTTTTCCCTCCAGGATTTTCTTCTACGAGGTTTGTTTTTCTTTCTACTTTTGTCTTGTTGTGTCTCCAAGATCCGGTCTTGAAGTTTGTTATTTTCAGAGCTGAATTTTGGACTCCAGGATTCTCTTCAACTATGTCTTCTTTCACGAGAAGGCATAGTTGCATGGGATCCCTGGGCCTGAAGTCCGGAGGTCTGCCTATTCTGGAGTTTGCGGAGAAGAACGTAACTTGTTTTTACCCTAGGGGTATAAATGGAAATTACCTGTCATTTTCACAATTACCATGATTAAAACACTTAGAGCATTTAGAGAGATTCTTAGGCGATTAAGGTGATTAAACTATGAATTGCTCTATGCTTAGTGGTTGATTGAAAGTTGATTTGCGGTGCTTGTTCGTGATCGTTCAAGGGTAGAATTGTTACAGAGCACTCCCCGCGTTCTTCTTCCCTACTCTTTTTCATGTTTCTAGGTAGGTTTTTGGTTTTTCCTTCTCTAGTTTCTTATTTTTTGGTTCTTGTTTCCTTTTGCTTCATTTTTGTTTGGTTCTGTCATTTCCACCTTTTGCGTTTCACTTTTGGGTTGCCTCCCATTGGTGGGTTCGCTCTGCCAAAGGGTTGTCCACCCTTTGTGCAGTTGTAAACTAGTGTATATGATGTACATTGTCATAGGGTAGCTCTTGTGCCTATGTAAATGTTGTATAATCATGTAAGTAGATTGCAGATACTGTATATATGTCGTTGTTGTTCTTTGAGCTTTACTTTGGTCCTCGTAGAGCTTTAGTTCCCTATATTTTAGTGTATATATGTCTCAGCCTTTAGCCCTCTATAAAATCATGTATATCTTGTGAGTATCCTTCCGTTCTTCATGAGCTTGTCACACCCCATCATTTCTTGCACTATTTTTCTGAGCTCGTCGAGAGGGAGTCACCACGGCTTGAACTCAGAACCTTGCTGGTTTGAGCCATGGTGGCTTTCTCTCTCCTATGTCATGTCACCTTAATGGCAGGATTAATTTCCCATGAGTCAGCACTTTAACCCTATCTCATCTGGCATTCAATTTTCCCTTGTGTCTTCCCACTTGTCGCCATTAATAACACATATGCTATCTATCATGTGGCCACATGATGGCCCATGTCAGCCAAATATAGCTTACTACTGGTCACATCGATAACAGCTAGTTTATCTGGACTCTGGGTCCCAAGGAGTCCCTTGTCCTTCATTTCCTCCTGTCACTTAGTTCAACACCCTGGAATCTAACTCACATCTATTTCAAGTATTTCAGAATTTTTGATATGTGCTAACACTTATTGGACGGGTGCAGGGTGGCATCAAATTCCCTGGAGTTTCTAATGCTTTTTATATATACCATGTTCTAACACTTCTCTGCTCTTGCAAGTTGTGGATAGTTGATCAAGATGTCTAAACTAATCACCCCTCCTAATAGCCCAGAGCTACCTACCACCTCCACTCGAGTGGCCACAAAAACCAAGGCCAAAAAGATGTTGGAAAAGCTTCCCTTAACCTCCAAATACCCAAAGGAGGGAACTCTTGTGGGGTCCAAGGTGGACTCCAAAGTCCAAGAAATAATAGACATGGAGCCTGGACTTTGGGCTGAAGTGCAAGGCTTGATACATGCCATCTATAGGTTGAAGGCCGGAGGAGACAATATGGCTACTTATTTGGCTACCTCTGGCATTATAAAGGTTGCAAACTTTCCCTATTCTTTGCAATCACTGGAATTGATACGATAGCTAACAATACTATACAATGCACCTACTCAGACAGTTCTGCTCACCGATCCCCGGACATTACAATATCTAGCAAAAAATGTCACCCTCGATGCAATGACTTTTGCCTTAGGGATGGGGATTCTACAGTTCAAGGGGTCCACTATCATCAACCAATCCAAATCGTTGAAGAAGTTTGAGGAAGCTGAGATTGTCTCTTGATAGTATCTCAATAGTCAGTGGTTGAAGTCCCCAAAGAGGGACCAAAAAAGGATGAAGTTGAAAGTTCCCCGCGAGAATTTCAAAGAGCCTATTCAGGCGGGTATAATATTCTTATGTAGGATCTTCAGATTTCCCCATGCCAAATATTTCTCAGCGTGGATGTACTACTTTTTTTACTGCATCACCACTCACAGCTAGACCTTCAACTGGGCGGCCATTATAGCTAACCATGTGGACATGCAGCTGAAGGACGTTGTTTAGAGTTCCAAGTTCTACATGACATCCTATGTGCTATGGGAACTAGCCCAACAAAGATCAGCTTTTCTAGGTTTGGGAATAGTTGGTGAACTTAGGAACGGGCCTGGCTAGTTGACCCCATGGGATCATTATCCCCAAGTGAAATGGGAACTTAGTTTCCTAAATTTTTGTTGGGTAAATGATGCTTTCATTTACCATAATATCCTGACACTTACCTGAGACTCTGGGTACCAATTATCACAGGAGGCGATGAACTTGGTCAGCACCTATGGCCACTATTTCATTCAGTTCCAACACCACACCTACATTCGAGTGACCAGCTTCTCTGGGAAGCCCTATCTTCTTCCCTGGTATTGCAGGGATAGAATCATTCTTTTGAAGTTCTACCAGTAGATGATGGACCTTCACACCTTCTTCACATTAAAGAAGGTCATCAACATCCCATTTCCATTTTCATGCGGGAATTATATGTGCAACCTTGCCACGACGAGGGAGGAAGATAATGAATTAAAGAGCCTGGGAATGGTGGAATTACACCACACCAGAAAGAAATATGATCCTCTAGGAAATATCACCACAACACTTCCCCGGGCATCCCTGTCACACGAAGAAGATATTGAAGACTTCTAGGCGGACTGTTAGGAGAGTTTTGATCTCTGGGCCCGTCAACATTCATGCATTTCCAAAGGACTCATGAAGGCGCTTGACCTTCAGACTTTTCCAAAGGTATTTTTAGATGACAGGCTGCTAGAAGACCCAACATACAAGGAACAAGGATTGGACAAGTTGGATCTCCCTCTGGTAGATTGGGCCACTCCAGAAGACTTGACAATCGAGGGAGTATGTCACCCTATTTTGGAGGTGAGTCACCAATATTTTTCCTGGGTGTGTGCCAAGAGCACCTAAAAGAAGCCAATGGTCTGAAGGACCAATCCATTTTCCACCGCCAAAGGACCTATCACAAGCAAGGGGAAAGAAAAATAGGGTGCCCTGGCTAAGGTACCTCCCCAAGGTCCCACCCCTTTAATGATACAACTAAAATAACAAATGGAGTCGGCGAGGCTGGCTAGTTAGAAAATAAGCACACAGATATCCTCCGGCCTCCTCATTACTATAATGGCATCTGCTTGCCTAGCAGAATCCCTATCGTTGGCTATGATGATGAGCAGACAGACTTTTGCTGAGGTAGAGTCTACCAGTATTCTGGAGACTGAGGTCCCACTACTGAGAAAGAAGAAGAAAAAGGTGGCTCCCACCCCAAGTGAAACCACTAGCCTTGGCATGCCAGATGTGACTCCAATTGATGTTAGTTCAGATTCCCCCAAACTTGAAGAGATTCCAGACAACCCTCCCCCATACGATGATTTTGATGATGTGTTTGGGGCGGATGAAATCATGAATTTGCAAGAGGATATTGGTCAAGCGGTTGAGGAAATTTCTTCTCAAGATAAAGAAGAGATCCCCATAGAAATGAAAGTCCCAGAAGAAGAACTAGCATCAGAATAGGAAGCCCAGGATGAGACACACATGGAGCATGAGTGGGAGAAAACACTGGTCCAAGACCCCGAAGACACACCAAGGAAAATTACTGATGAGCGACCGATGGTTGGGGAACCTGGACCTACGGGATCAACCGTACTCCCATTCATCATGCTCCAAATGCATTCGGTTACTCTGAGTGATCAAGTGCCCCAGAGCACATTTGGTGAGGTAGTAACAGTGGCTACATTGTTAAACTTTAGCCAGAGACCCCACCCACTTCCAAAGGATGTTCCAATGAAGGAAAATGTTCTAGCAGATGAGGCCAATGAGGTCGAAGAACATTAGCAGACTGACCAGGAAGTCCCAAAGAATGTAAATGTCTAATCAACTAATGTTGAGAGGAATGAGGAGGTCCCCAAAGATATAGGCAATATCAATGTCGGAGAAGAAGTTCCAAATATCACAATAGAGGATTCCAACATGGCAAAAAATACAGAGGCCTCTAGAGAGCAGGAATAGGAAAAGGATAAAGGAAAAGAGCCCGATGACCTTGTACATCCCAGGAATGTGTCACCTGATTTTAAAAAGGGTTTGAGCACCTAGGTCTTAATAGAAGAGCCATCCCAGCCACCCCAATGGCTGGTAGAATCGATAAAAAGAAAGGCCCCAGTAGTCGCATCAGGCATTCCACTCTCCTTGGCTAAAATGATGGCCTGAAACATAGAGGCTCATAAGCCTAAGAAGGCATGAACAGTTATTATCCTCTGGACTGGGCCAACGAGAAACACAATTGTGACTATTGCAACACCTCATCTAGATGTGGATGCAATGGCTGTAAGGCCCAAAGATTATAACATCACATAAGTGGCACTGGGGAGAAGAGACAAGCAAGGTGAACTGGACCTACTAAGGGAGGCCACCAAGGCAGTAGAGGCCCGGTATATCAAACAAGGCCAGAAGTTGAAGGAGGAAAGAGAGACTAATGCCAATCTCCTTGCACTTTTGGCAGAACTTACATTGCCTTTGGCCGAGATCCTCCCTGAAACCTCTTCCACCGGATTGCCTCTTGCATAGGATGACATGGATTCTCTCCAGGCCATGAAGAAGAAGGAATAGGTTGTAGATGGGTGGGCCGCCAAGAAGGTGTCTTCCATAAGATACTTTCTAGTGGTGTCCCTCCCAGACCTTTATCAGATTGACATCCTTATCAGCCAATAAAATGGCTCCGCTCTTGTATGGGAGAAAGACTTAGTAAAGTATGAAAGGTGGAAGGTCGGGTTGGAATAAATTCATAACATTAGAGAAGAATCTGCCATAGAGGTAGGAATTTTGGGAGATGAATCATATGATTCCCTCTAGGCCCAGTACTCCAGACTTGGCCTCATAATTGAGGTGTGCAAGGAACTAGTTAAGGCCTTGAAAGAAAAGGTGACCATAGCCTAATACCCCTTGGGCCTGTTTCAAGCATTTGTGGTTGGATTAGCGCAAGTCAACCCCTTCACCACCGGGATATACACCTTGGAGGACTACATCCTCAGTAAATTTGATGAACAGATAGAATTCCTGTATCCGGTTGCTAGAGATTTTTACCAGGGTAGGTTATCTAGATTATCCAAGATGATGATCTGGGCACATGACGCCGTGAAGATGGTGGATGAATTCTGGAATGGGGCCAGAGATATTGAGGAAAAATTGGAGGTTGTTCACAGTCGATGGGATAGTATTAAAGAAATAGATGGAGAAGGCATAAGCCAAGTGTTGGACACATTAAAAAATAGTAAGGAACAATAAGGTTCTCTAGCATTCAGAGAATTCCATCAACCATGTGTCGGTTGTATTCATTCATTTTTTTGGAATGCAAGTTCCCGAATCTTGGAATTTTGGATCCTATAGTTTTGTATTCTTTAAGTGACTAGTGTCCCAATTCCCAAGGCTGACCAGTCACTTTCAAGGTAGTTAATAAGGATGTCAGAAGGTAGGTGACTCTAGCAGGGCATGTCGGCTTGACAAGAAGGTTCTCACAGGTGGTCTTCCCAAGGCGCCACTTCAACATAACATCTGGCGCATCGGAGACAGGGAGTCACTTTTCCATTAATGAAGCATGTAGCCTCAATCCCTGGGGGATCATATTTCTTCTTTTCTCCTCCCTGATCTCTTCTTGAGGCTGATTCTTCCACTCCTCCTTTCTTGTCTTATTCTTCTGACATGTCAGACCTTTTCCATCTCAAGGTCTTTGTAGCGTGGCGCAGCTAGTACCGGCCACCAGAAATTATATTATATTCCTTGAAGTGTAAAGTAAGTTAAGTTTAGATTAGGGAAAACTTGTGTATAAATAATAGGTTTGACCTCATTCAAAGGGTTGACAAAATTGATGATTTTTTAGTCCATAGCTATACCATTTTGGATTTTCTCAGTTGTAGAGCTCAATTGTCCTTAGTTGTTAGAGATTCTCAGTAGTTAGATGCTCCCTTGGAGCCACCATTATTGTACGCATCAATTCTTGCTTGAAACATGTTAATGAAGAAGGAAGGATTCTCTCAATGATGTTGTTAGCATTCTAATCTCTAGATTAATGATCTTTTGTGCTATATGTTCTTTATGTCCCTTGCTCTGATATTTTAAGTAGATTAACGACCTTCTTTTCCCTCACTATTGATTAAATATGAGCTGATGGTTATGTATTTATTTAGTATTTAGTGTAGTATGTTAGAGCATGGTTGATGTCTTGAATGTTTAGCATAACTATAGGTAGATGGAATACTCCTAACCCTGATCCATCTTTTGGAGTTTATTTGGTAAAGTTAATGAATGCTTGCAAAAGACCCCACTTAACTAAATCCCCAAAGAAGACGAGCCAAGACTACCAGCTATACCCCCAAACAAAAGAGTCACATTCCCAACTGAACCCCCACACTGTTGAGACTTGACTCTCATGTGCTTGAAGGCCTTCAGAATCTCATTTCCCTAGACAACCTTTATAGGCAAAGTTGGCTGGTACCCCGGTACCTGATGACAACTTACATCTATTGGCAGACCCGGTCACAAACTCCCATCAACAAGATGCACCTAGGATAAGGAACTTGATCTTTTTTTTTCTGCTTGTGAGTCACTCAGATATGACCGTTGCATGTATGTAATTCATTTGGGTTCGCATGCTACACTTGGGAAATGTCATTCGCTTGTGGGCTTTCCTAGAATCATTTATACCATGGTTTTTCCTGGGACTCATGTGTGATGTTGGGGAAACCCCCGCGTGTCTTTTGTGTTAGTACTCTACAACACCGGTGACAAGGCCTCGTGTTCCTAGTAACCTTGGCATGGTCTCTAGCATTGCTATATCAAAATAAGTGCTCAACTACATGATGATATTCCATCCTGGAATACCCCTTGCTCAAGTTTCAAGATAATACTTGTAAAGGAGAAAAATGATGTTTAATGGAATAAGAGTGGAGGGATAAATAATATATTCCCTTTTATTCTTAAATTCACAAAGGAAGGATCCAAATTTATCAACCCAAAAAGGATCAATGCATAAGTGAATCAATCTATTGGAAATAAGAATAAAGAAGGAGATCCTAGGTTTCCCTCTTAAAATGTGGCGTGTGTGAATGTAAATGTGTGATAGATTTAGAATGATTAAGGATTTGAATTGAAATGAATGATAGAAAAGTACTAACCTTGAAATATTGCAGATCAAAGAATGCTATTTTCTTAGTTCTGTACTCAGTTTCTTGAAAATCTGAAGTATTATCCGGAAAGAAAACTTAGAGACAAACAAAACCCAGAAATATTTTTCCATTCTGATTTCATCTTATGAAAAAGGTCGACCTTGACCCACAAATGTCAACCCTGACCCAATAATTTCAACCCTGACCTGCACAGATCCGAAAGTGACTCTGTTCGCGGATCTCAGAAGTTTATCGAAAAGGGTATCTAGATCTGGTCTCAAATCTGCAATTCTAAACCTGTACCTACAAGAAAAAGAGGTTTTTTTTTGTGGGGGAGGGGTTTGCCTTAGTCAAACCCTGATTTAGGAATTAACCTTGAAATCACTAATTGAAATAAGAATGCTAGCAAGTAGTAGAGTTGAATCTAACAATGAAGCTATGATACTCAAATAGATATGTAATTGAAATTCAAATGTATGCAAGTATGTAAGTATGAAAGCATGAACTTAATAGGAACCATAAATATCCATGATTGTATGCTTGAAATCCACTTTGAAGAGATGATGAAAGAGTCTTGAAGATGCACAAAGGATCTTGAAGGAAGATCACACCACCATGATGGCTAGATCTAGGGTTTGAATGATGAATCTTGAATGTTTCCACCTAATCCCTTCAAAGGATTGAAAGCTTGAATCCTTGATCTTCAATGGAGAACTTGAAAGCTTGAGAGGAAGACTTGAACACCTTGAGAGCTTGGAAATGGATGCTTGAACCTTTTTTCTTCTTGACAAAATCTTGATTAGAGATTTTTGCACTTAGAAGACTTGAGAAAATGAGAGAGAAAGGCTTCCTTTTATATGAAATTAGGGCACAATCTTCTAAGGACACCAACATAGGAGAATTAAAATCCCATTAAGTCCTTTACCCCTAGGAGATGACCTAAGTTAAATATAATTTAGGAATCAACACTTCGGAACCCGAAACAGCCAACCCGAAAGCGGGAAATAACTTTTTGCAAAGATCGAGATCTGGAAACTGTGGGACCCTGATATTTAAACCCTAGGTCAAGGTTGAGGTCAACCCTAACCTAGGTCAGGGTTGAGGTTGACATAGACCCAAAAGTTCAACCCTGAACCTAAAGTCAAAAACCTCAGATCTGCATTCCAGGATACCAAAAACTGGATGGAAAGAAGTGGAATAAGAGGCAGAAAAGGGAGAAAGCTAGGTCAAAGTCAAGAACCCATTCAAGGTGCTTGATATGACCCCAAACCACCTAATCAGAAGGCTAAACCAATCTACCATGGAAGTTCTTTCATTTTTTGACTATACATTTAGCCCCCACTTTAGCGGGAGTATAGAAATCAAACATGCTCATGGTAAAGTTAGAAGAAAGACACTGGTGGATCACAACGACATAGAATATCAATAAGTCAAGGACATGAGCCACTAGACCAAGGATTCTTACTCAACATACACACATAAAGATATGAAATTAAAGATCAATCAATCATAGAAAACATACATGATTACATAAGGAAGACAAGAGCAACACTATAGATAACATAGCTTCATGATCTAATCCTACTATCATGAAAGTGAAAAGAGAGAAAAGAAAAAGTGATTACCTTTCCTAGTAAGATTCCCACCTTACTATGAATCACCAAGGAGGAAGAGCCCAAATAGGTTCACCCATAAACTGTGCTTGTAATTGTAAATGCATCTTTTGACGACTTTTTTTCAATATCCATAGATCAACATTCTTGTATCACTATATAATATAGAATGCGTGTCCATTTAGGATTTAGCAACTTATGTGCATTACCTTTCGAGGATTTATCATATTGCAAAAAAAAATAAAAAGGATGCATATCTCTTCAGGATTTAGCAACCTATGTGCGTTACCTTCCAAGGATTTAGCAAACATAAAAGTAAAAATGCATGTCCCTTCAAGATTTAGCAACTTGTGTGCGTTACCTTCTGAGGATTTAGCATGTTGCAAAATGTAAATTAATGTAAACTATAGTACAAGGGAGACCCTATATATTCCCCCCTCCTTATCATGACTACCCACTAGGTAGGATAAGGAAGAGAAAGAGGATACCTACTTCACAAGGTAAGGATATATCCAGCTTAACAACAATGTATACCATATTCTTAGCGAAGAGCCTTGACCCTTACATCCAAGAACATAGATAATCATGAAATGGATATGTCACTTATGGAAAAAGGATTCTAAAAGAGGAAGAGATCTTATCAACAAGAGCCCTACCATAGAAAAGTGCTTAGGATAAAATGTCATCTTTGAAAGAATAGAGGGACCAAATATTCAATCATCGAGGCCCCTGTGATGAAGAGGAAGAGGAATCTTGGAATGAAGGAGTCAAACTCTAACCCAAAGCAAGAGCAAGATTTTATCAAAAGCATAGTTTTCAAAATAAAGAAGAGGTGATGACCTAGGACAATCACCTCTCAAATAAGAGGGTATCGATGGCCATAACATAAATCTTTATAAGAAAATAATGTTATATGATAAACAAATTCCACTTAGCTAAGGAAATTAGATCCTTAGATAGAGGAAGAAGAAAAATACCTTGCCCCCCAAGGATGAAAGCAAGGGATATATCAAATTATATCAAGAGATATTGTGACAAAGAGATATCATGTGAGAAGTTTTAAAAAGTAACCCTTATGAGGGATAGGACATTATTCAGTTTCCAAGGTGAGAGATTTATCAACCATGGAAACCCAATGTCAAACAACAAAATAGGTTATAATCAAAGACATAGATCCTTAATGCAAACCAAAATTTTCATGTATTTTGGATATCACATAGTAGATAGATACTGCTTAACCAAGGGAAAAATGGATCTCGGAAAGACAGAAAAGAAGGGGATGGCATCCTTGCCCCCCAAGTGTAGGAACAAGGGTGAAAGGGGACCTATTATATCACTCACAGTACTATGCAAGACAACAAGCCCCCAAATATTAGGCTAACATTGTTTACATAATATGGAGTTCCATAATAGGAACATAAATGTTATTTAGAGAAAATAGGATTGAAATATAACTCATTGTCACATGATATATAAATAATTTCACTATCAATGAGCTGCCTAATCTTATAATTTAAAGCTTGATATTCATTAGAGTGATCATGAAATCTATGGTATAAACAAAAAGGAAGAATCTTCAAGTATACACTACGTTTCTTTTTTTGTTTAGGTCTAGTAGTTATCTTGACACAAAGGAGGTTAGGCAGAACAACCTCTTGGTCAAAGTCCTTCATAGGGTCATCATGTTTTGAAATGTTACTTAAGATGTTGGTATCATTGTTGTGTTTTTGAGGATTAAATCCCAATCCATAAGAATGATCATGCCCCCCATTATGTAAGGGCATTTGAATTCCCTATTTATGCTGAGTACATCCTTGATTGTGGAATCCTTTTTTAACTAGTAACTGATAACCATGACCATAACAAGAAGCCATATAAAAACAAGTCAATTGAACTTCAATAGTTACTATCTCATCATTAGTATGTTTGATAGATTCACAAGAAGGAAAAATAAAGGAATATATCCTAGGAGAAGATGGGGTAGGAGCTTGATTCTCCATAGGATCATCACTAAGAGGGAGAACATTAAGGGAATTCATATCATTTTCCACTAATACCTCATCACTAGAAGGAATCCCAATTAGAGGTAATGTGTTAATAATGTTATCTTCTTTCTCTAAAATGTCTACATAAGGAGAGTGTGTTTTAGAAAAAGAGTCATCATCATGTATGAATATGTCATCCATTAATAAATCACCATCTTGTATCAAAGCATCTTCACAAGGAGGAGATAAATCAATGTCTTTACCCACGGGTTCATCCCAAAAAGTAGAATCATCCCTAATGGCTTCATGAGGAAGAGAGTAATCAACATCCAAATCCAAAGGTTCATCCCAAATAGGAGGATTATCATCAATAAAGACCATTGTAGGAGCGCCTAAAGATTGATCCCTATAGGGAAAAAGATGTATATTCTAAAGTAGGCTCATAGAAAAGACATATATTAGGAGAAGAAGTAAAATCTATCCCTAACTCACTTCTATGGTAAAGGTCAATTGAAGAGATTGTAGAGGAGGATGAAATAGGAATGGGATCCATGGAGATATCATTTGAACCATTTGCATTCTCACTTCCATGTACCTCATTAAGGGATCTATCATTTTTAGCAACAAAAGCCTCATCAAAGTATTCAAAACAAAAATCATACATGTTGAACACAATAAAAAATGTAAATGTTTTTGTATTTTTTAAGAATTTTTGTATTTTTATGAATTTTGCAATATAAATGCAACAGCATAAAATAAAACCTACTTCTATATGCATGCAAGATCTAATATGAAATGCAAATCTAACACCAAAAAGAAAGAGTTGTCTATCGTAGGTTCACCAAAATGTAAAGGAGAAAAATGATGTTTAATGGAATAAGAGTGTTTTGATACTCAAATCACTTATCACCTTACATTTAATTCTTAGAGTGGAGGGATAAATAAGATATTCCCTTTTATTCTCAAATGCACAAAGGAAGGATCCAAATTGATCAACCCAAAAAGGATCAATGCATAAGTGAATCAATCTATTGGAAATAAGAATAAAGAAGGAGATCCTAGGTTTCCCTCTTAAAATGTGGCATGTGAATGTAAATGTGTGATAGATTTAGAATGATTAAGGATTTGAATTGAAATGAATGATAGAAAAGTACTAACCTTGAAATATTGTAGATCAAAGAATGCTATTTTCTCATGTCTATACTCAGTTTCTAGAAAATCTGAAGTATGATCCGGAAAGGACACGCAGAGACGAACAAAACCCAAAAATATTTTTCTGTTCCAATTTTGTCTTATGAAAAAGGTCAACCGTGACCCAAAAATGTCAACCCTTGACCCAATAATCTCCACCCTGACTTGCACAGATCTGAAAGTGACTCTGTTCACAGATCTTGGAAGTTTGCCAAAAAGGGTATCCAGATCTGGTCTCAAATCTGCAATTCTGAACCTGTGCCTACAAGAAAAAGAGGTTTTTTTCTGTGGGGGAGGGGTTTGCCTTATTCAAACCCCAATTTAGGAATTAACCTTGAAATCAATAATTGAAATAAGAATGCTATCAAGTAGTAGAATTGAATCTAACAATGAAGCTATGATACTCAAATAGATATGTAATTGAAATTCAAATGTATGCAAGTATGTAAGTATGAAAGCATGAACTCAATAGGAACCATAAATATCCATGATTTTATGCTTTAAATCCACTTTGAAGAGATGATGAAAGATTCTTGAAGATGCACAAAGAATCTTGAAGGAAGATCACACCACCATGATGGCTAGATCTAGGGTTTGAATGACGAATCTTGAATGTTTGCACCTAATCCGTTTAAAGACTTGAAAGCTTGAATCCTTCATCTTCAATAGAGAAATTGAAAGCTTGAGAGGAAGACTTGAACACCTTGAGAGCTTTTAAATGCATGCTTGAACCTTTTTGCTTCTTGACAAAATCTTGATTAGAGCTTTATGCACTTAGAAGACTTGAGAAAATGAGAGAGAAAGACTTCCTTTTATATGAAATTAGGGCACAATATTGTAAGAAGGCTGACATAGGAAAATTAAAATCCCATTAAAGCCTTTACCCCTATGAGAGGACCTAAGTTAAATATAATTTAGGAATCAACACTTTGGAACCCGAAATAGACGACCCGGAAGCGGGAAATAACTTTTTGCAAAGACCGAGATCCAAAAACTATGGGACCCTGAGATTTGAACCCTAGGTCAAGGTTGAGGTTGACCCTGACCTAGGTCAAGGTCAAGGTCAAGATAGACCCAAAAGGTCGACCCTAACCCTGAATTCAAAAACCTCAGATCTGCAGTCCAAGATGCCAAAAATTGGATGGAAAGAAGTGGAATAAGAGGCAAAAAAGGGGGAAAGCTAGGTCAAAGTCAAGAACTCATTCAAGGTGCTTGATATGACCCCAAACCACTTACTCAGAAGGATAAACTATTCTACCATGGAAGTGCTTCCATTTTCCGATTTACAATACCCTTCCCCCCATCCCATCCCCAGCCAATCCACCCTTCTTAGTCCAATCAAATCCTATCTCAAACCTAACCCTTCATCCTTGATGAAAACCTGACTATCCCATCCCTCATTCTTCAATCCCCCCTTCCTTTTTCTTCTATCATTGTCTCTCCTAGCCATCTTTTCAAGATGCCGCTAGGGCTTTTCCTTTTCTCCCTATCACCCTCTCAAGGGGGCATCATCCCTAGCCAAATTCTATCCTACATCGTCACTCTGGGGCAACTTTGTTGCCTATGTCCACATCTTTGTGTCTTCTATTATTTTAAACGTCTTCAAAATAGTGTTATTCTAACACTATATCAAAGAGGGGAAAAATGTAGACACCTAAATTTGATTACCAAAACTAATCACATTTAATGCCTTCTTAGAGAATTATCAATTAAGTAATTAAGCATTACCTAAATGATCTATGTCATCCCCTAGCCCTAATTAATTCAATTAATTGGCTATAGTCCTGATTAATTATTAAAAGCAACCAATAGCTTAATAATTAATTGAAACCCTACTCCCCTATTATTGAATGAATATGTTATTTATGTAATTCAATTAATTAATATTCCCTTTAACCCCTAACCTAACCTATCCCAACCACCTAACCTTGAGTTCTAACTCAGCCCAACCTATTCACACATGCTAACCTAACCAATCTCAACCACCTAACCCTAAGTTCAAACTAATGCCAACCTCTTCACCCATGCTAATCCTAATCCTAACCATAATCCTAATCCTAAACTCTCCCTAATGATGTCACATTCCTAATCTTTGGATTAGGAATTCAATTCCTTCGCCAAAGTCAACTTTCTCAAGCCATGCTTATCCATAAGCTTAAATATGCCTTACACCCTCATAAACTCCTCTTACATCCTCATAAATGCCTCTTACACCCTCTTTATGAGCCTTATCTTCTAGAGGCTTCTTGGTCCATTTCCCTAAATTGTCATATTCCTCCTTACTTTCAACCAAATCCCCTTGTGACAAGTGTCACAATTTGATGCACTTGAAGAAGTGCAATCCATGTGCTCTCTTCTAGTGGCATCTGGACCTCTCTTCAACTTTGCATCTGAGTGCTTAGTTTTCCTACCCATTGCCTATAAAATAAAACTCATTCCTTCATAATTTCATCCACCTTCCATGTAGAGTTATAATGCTATTTTGAGAGAAAATCATAAATCCATCTTTTAGAGAAGAGTTATAATGCCAGTTTGAGATCATAGCTTGAAGCTTGAAACACATCCATGAGCACACATCCACAATAAATGGACAAATCCAATGAAAAAAATGGAGTTTGAATGAGCTTGTAGGAGGTTTACACTTTCTTCATTTAGCTTATTTCAATTTTTCATGTTATGTATTAGCATGTGTGTAGCTTAGATTCTTAGTTATTGAATGCTTTATTTATTATCATGTTCCTTTATAAATAATTTTCATAGCTCACACTAACCCATCATATTAATTCCCACACAAAATAACAAAGTCAATAGAACTTAATTGTTGCTTCATATATATACATATGCACACACACACATACACACACACACACACACAGACATACATATGCATACATACATATATATACATATGCATATGTACACACACAGTAGTCTTTGTTGAATATTGAAAGGAAGCTATTTGTAGCAAATAAGACAATGTGAAATGACATTTAATGGCTCAAAGACAAAAGGGTATCTAGATCTGTCAATTAATAGAACTATCCCAATAATAGGGTCCCATGGAGAAATAGATATGGTAGAAGAAGAGGCTACAATGACTAATGTCATGTACCATAGATAAAGACAAGAATCAGTCACAGGGGTCAGAAAGCATTGAAACAAGGCATCAATGAAGTGACCATGTAGAAATACTTGAATAAAATGAGTCAATGTAATGGTTGAAAAGGCAAGAAGAGTGGAAATGCATGATTAACATTGGTGTAGGAGCTACAATGTGCCAATAGAGTATAGTATTATCATGGAATGTTTTGACAATTCCATGAAGAATACATTATGAAGAAGCCTAAGAATAGTGAATGAAATGCAATGACAGAGACCCAACTATGGACAAAAGTAGAGGGCGGG
>MU227555.1:538071-552074 GCA_018584345.1 Thuja plicata
TCAAAACTCTGAGATTAATAGCATATAATATGGTGAAAGACATTGAAATAAAAATGAAGTGACCCTCAATAAGATCAATCCATGATATACAGTAAGAAGGAAATAAAATATAGAAGCATATCCCAACAATTCTAAAAGAAAACAAGATGAAAGTGATATGAATCATAAATTTAAAAATCAATAATTTCATGTGTATCAAGATGTTGACTATCATAGCTAAATAAATCAATGAAGAAACACTAATACAAAATGATTAAAATAATATGAATGGATGGTGTTGAAACAATCATTCTGACAATGGAAATCATTGATGTTGACCATGATAACAATGTTATAGATATTTTGAACAGTTCTCTCAAATTTTTATACCTTTTATACATATATTATCCAATAGTGAGCGAATGAAATACAAAGAACATTGATTAAAAGTCAAGCACCATGGGTTCCTTTCAAAGAGAAATAAAAAGAAACACTGTCATGATCAGATTAGAGGGTATATCATTAGACAAGGGTAGATAGATATCAATCCTAAGCTCCCATGACTGATAAGAATCTATGTTGGTATTGAACATTCACTCCGGCAAGTCCTTGTCAATCGATCTCGAACCATGGGAATGAAAACTCGCTGCTTCTTGTGGGGGATAGCTTTTCAAAACTGGACGCACCATAAAGAGAAATTTCTATGAGAAATCAATCATACATGGAACTATTCATACACATACAAGGGATCAATGTAGTACTTTTGTGCTTAGACCTTTCAGTTTTCTTTTGGCTTTTGCTTCCTAAACTATAATAGGGCATCTGCCTATAGTTTCATGGGTAGATAGAAATGCTAATTCTCTGAGAAACAATATAGATCAGAGGGCATGGGTTTATAACTAAATACATGAAATGAATAAAGGAAAATAATATCAAGTGAAAATAAATGGACATATCATAATCACTGCAATTGTTAACATTCGCTGCTAAGAAATAAACCCTAATGTCTACAAAACACATACCTTTGAAATGAATCACAGATAAAAGATGAATAAAACAAAGCTACAAGACATTACACCCCAGCTAGTTACACTGTCTTTGCATGTATCTTTGACCTCAAATTCGCTTCTTCCCTCTCCTTTTGTGATCTCTTCGGCATAAAAAATGAAAATGATTTGGTCGTTTCACTTTTTTTTTTCATGTATAGCCCACAACTGTTAGAATTTTGATGGTCTATTTAAAACCCATTGGAATTCTGATGGTCTATTTAAAACCCATCAAAATCCCGACACCATTGGGGACTATTACAAAAAAAACCCCAAAATCACAAAAAAAATCATCCGTCAGAAGTCACCGTCAAAATTTGGCTCCAAATGCAATAGTGAGTAGCCCACATCGCTCAACTAAGAAAGGAGATATAAATGAATCTATAGCTCTTGAATCAAATAAAATAGAGATAGAAGTACCTTTAATTGTACCTTATGTCTCTATCACTATACCTTGATGCTCTGCCTAACAGTGACCCAAAGCTACAAAAACTCTATGAGATCCCCCTGAACCACCCACTGTAGGCTCTGAATTTGCTAGCCTTTGTGCTGAAAAATGAGGTGCTCACTGGGGAGAATTAACTGCAATATGTCCAAACTAGCCACATGTGAAGCATTCTATCCCTCTGATATTGTCTCTCCCAGCAGAGGGCACACTCGACTATTGAACGCTACCTCTACTAGCACTACACTGTGCACTCTGTGCCCGATGGTTGGACTGATTATGCATGAAGTGTTGTCCATTCCGAAAGCTCTTATCAGTCTAAGTAGGAGTAGCCTTTTGTTGATGCTGATGATTCTGATTCTAATTCAAGTTACCTCTATAGTATTTAGATGGCTTCTTGAAGTTCCCAGTACCCTATGACTAGTTACCTCTATATCCTAATCCTGATGCACCACCTGACTGAGCACCATGTCGACCTCCATGTCCCAAAGCCCAAGTATCCTCTGCAAGAGTGGCCTTAATAACCATAGCTCTTAGGGTCATAGGCTAAAAGAGCTTTACTTCCCCATCTATGCGGGCATTAAGCCCTCTAACAAAGTGTTGTATCATCAAGATTGGATCATGTCCGTAGCTTGCATAATGTTTGAGCTTGAAAAATCGATGCTCGCACTCCTCAACTATCAAATTAAGCTTCCTCAGATTGTGGAACTCATCAGCCTGCTATTGTCTCCACTGATCTAAGAGGAAATTCTCTCGAAAGTGCTCAAGAAATAATTCCCAAATCACTATGTCCATCTGAAGCCCCAACTATTCCTCTTCTATCTTCCACCATACAACCATGAAATTAGAAAGCTGTATCACAACATATCTCACTTTAGTATTGCTACTAAAGGGATGCATAGAGAAACACCTCTCCAAGGCTATAAGCCATGTCTCAACCTTAGATCCAGATCCCTTCCCATTAAAGGGATTAGATCATGCTCTCATAAGGTCCCTCTTTTGTTTTTCCACCACAATGTTAGTGTCCACTATAATGGTCCTCCTTTGAGGACTCCTAGACCTATCCCTATCCCTTTCCTCTCTATGAGAGTGATGGGATGCATCCTGATATTCACTTACCTTCTCAGGAAGATGATTCAAAATCTCCTGAAGTAACCTATTGGAAATGAGATAAATAACTGAGAGGGGAGGGGTGAATCAGTTACTCCAAAATAAATCCTTGTCCCTTAGATGTCTAAATACTTTAATACTATTACTCGGGTTAGTTAAGGTATCCCTCTGTAGCTTGGGTGTTCCTTATGTAACTCGGGTGTCAAAGAAATCTTTAATGCAATTAGACTTACAGATTAATTGCAGAAACATAAAGCATAAAACAAGTAACAAGTACACATATGACACCAATATTTAACGTGGAAACCCAATATGGTAAAAACCACCAATGTAACTAGTTACTTTTTTCACTCTTCTGAAGTGAGCCTTGTTAGGAGTCAACCCTATTAAAGGTTACAATAACACACTATTAGGTGTGACCTATTTAAAGGATTTAATCACCCTGTGAGGAGTGGCCTTATTAGAGGTCTTCAACACTTCAATCTAGAAACACTGCCTTGTGAGAGGATTTACAAAAGGCTGTTAAGTCTACTCTATTAAGAGATTTTGATTACTGCTACAATTATTAGAAAGTAACAAAGGATTGACATGTATGTGTAAGAAATTATCTTTGCTAATTTAGATCTTTGCTTGATTGTAACTAGATACTTGCTGATCATATATTCTATTGCAGCTCTGAGTGTTATGTTCTCAATCAGAATACCATCTGATTTCACCTTCACAGAATTCCACACTTCTGCCTTTTCACTTTCGCTTCTACTTACACACTTAGACTTCAACTCCAACACATTCAATCCAAACTTGACCTTTCATAAATACATGGTAAGCCCTACCAAGTCAGCTTGAATAAACTCTAAATGATAAATCATAATTCAGTTGGCCTCAATATAACCATTTAATTACATAATATAAATCATTGTTAGTCGGTTGCAACTGAATGCCGACCAAGACTGAAAGCCCGACCAAGACTGAAATGCCCGAGTGAACTCGGTCAACACTGAACTTCTTCAATTCCTGAACTCAACTCATTTTGTTTACCAACTATGCTTGGTTTGAATGTAGAGATTAGTGTAAAACCACTACATAAGTGTATATACATGTGTAACATCAATGACAATACACAATTGAATAATTGTGTTCAACAATCTCCCTCTTTGGCATTGATGGAAACACAACATGTCATAATACAAAGAATTGTGGAGAAACAAAAAATTTCTTTAATATCTTTAGCTTCATTCTGATTCTCCCTCTAAGAATTTCCTTAGCTTCATTTTGATTCTCCCTCTGACAATGTCCTTTGCTTCATTTTGATTCTTATGTATTATAGAAAACTCTCCCTATTTGACAACAGATGCAAAAGACTCCAATAACACAAGTATTGCTTCTCTTTGAAGTTGTAATGTACCTGAATGTACTAATTCATCTGCAATGGGATCTGATAGATCTCCATCAAGTGGAAGATTTTCACTATCGCTTGAGTTGATGCATCACTAAACTATATTTTAGTGATCTCCAGGTAGGGGAAGTACCCCTAGTTTTCCTCTAAGATACAAGAATGCATCCTTAGGTACGAGTTTGGTAAATATGTCTGTAACTTGCTCTTTGGTGTTTACATATTCCAACCTTACTTCTCTATTATGTACTAATTACCTCAAGAAATGATATTTTATTTCTATGTGCTTGGTTTTGGTGTGCATCACAAGATTCTTTGAGATGTTAATGGCACTAGTGTTGTCACAATAGATAATAACTAGTTCTTTTATCTCTTCCTTCATTCCTGACAACAACTGCTTGATCCATATGATGTTAGAATAGTTCACTACTACAACAACATATTCTACCTCTGCTGTAGACTGGGAGATACAATTCTATTTCTTTCTATTCCAAGAAACTAACCTTTTTCCAAGAAAGAAAGCTCCACCACTAGTGCTCTTCCTATCATCGACACTTCCAGCCCAATCAACATTAGTGAATGATTTTAAATCAAAGTTTCCACCTTTCTTATACCATAAACCATAGTCTTCAGTACCTTTCAGATATCTCATAATTATTTTGATTTCCATTAGGTGATTATCTTTGGGATTAGCTGAAAATCTTGTAAGAATACCAACTACCAATGCAATATAAGGTCTAGTGTGCACAACATATTGCAATTTTCCAATCATGGATCTGTAATTTGTCTAATATACCTCTTTTGAATCATCATCATTAGATAGTTTCTTTCTACTACACATGGGTGGTCCAATAGGTTTGGAATCTTCCATACCAAAATTCTTGAGTATCTCCTTGATATATTTTTATTGAGTAATGTAGATACCATCCTTCATTTGATGTACTTGTAAACCAACAAAAAAATTGATCTCACAAAACATAGACATCTCAAATTCTTTTCTCATAGCTACAGAGAATTATTTGCATAGGTCATCATAACCAGTAAATAATATGTCATCAACCAATATCTCTACTAACACTATTTTGTTATGTGGTCCTTCTTTGATGTACATGCTACTGTTATCATTGGTTCTCTAAAATCTGATGCTTATTAGATAGCTATGGATTCTTTCATACCAGGCTCTGGGCACTTGCTTTATTCCATACAATGTTTTGTGTAGCTTGCAAACCATATTCCTTCTAGTGGGATCAATAAATCCTTTTGATTGTTCAATGTGGACTTCCTCTTCTAGGATTCCATTCACAAATGCAGACTTCATATCCATCTGATATAATTTTATCCTTTATGTGCAGCATATGCCAGAAGATTTATGACTCCTTTAAGTCTTGCAATAGGAGAAAAAGTTTCTCCATAGTCAATACCCTCTTCTTGAGAATATCCTTTACAAACTAGTATGGACTTGTTTCTAGAGACTTTCCCATTTTCATCCATCTTGTTTCTGAAAACCCAGTTTGTTCCAATCACATTCTTGTCCTTTGGCCTAGGTACAAGAGTCCAAGTTTTGTTCTTCTCAACTTGCTCAATCTCTTCATCATTACCTCTATCCAACTTTCATCATTCAATGTATCTTTAACAGTTCTAGGTTCAAATTCACTTAGTAAGCATCTACCTTTTACTTTTTTTCTTGTCATTACACCTTCTGTCTGATCTCCAATTATTTTCTCAGGTGCATGATGCCTTTTCATGTATCTAGAAAGTACTAGATCCTTCATTCTATATTTTGGACTTGATCCACTAGGTTTGTCATTCTCAAACACTCTTTCATGTTCCTCTGTCTGATACTCAGGTCCCTGTGACTGTGACTCGGGTCCTTTTTTCTGTGACTCAGGTCCTTCTATCTGTGACTTGGGTCCTTCAATCTGTGACTCGGTTCCTTCTACTAGTAGTTCATGTTGCACATTTTGCAACTTAGTTAGTATAGTTTGTGTCAGTATATGTTGTCCTATCATCATTTCTTGAGTCATAGGTATAGTATCAGGTTCATGATATACAAAGTTTATGTAGTCTTCAGGCTCTTTACTACTCTTCTCTTCACATTTTTATACAAACTCATCAATCTTGACATCTACACTCTCTATGACTTTATGAGTAGTAAGATTCAGAAATTTGTATGCTTTGCTTTTACATGAGTAACCTAGGAATATTTATTCATCACTATTTGCATCTAGTTTCACATTTCTTGCTTCCTTCAAGATGTAGCATCTACTTCCAAATACTTTGTGTAATGTATAAAATTTTGCACAAGAAGGATTTCCTAAATAATATTGTGTGTAATATGATAAAGCGAGATCCTAAGGCCAAATTTATGTTTTCTTACAATTAATTATTATGATAAAAAGGATTGAAAGGAGCATGTAAAAAATAGTGGAATAGATACCTACCTTATATTATAGCAAATCTGGAAAAACTCATTTTCTGAGGTTTGTATTGAGTTTCTGGAAAATCTGATAGTTGCTCCCAAACTAGAACGCAAAGATGAACAAAACCCAGAAATATTTTTCTATTCTAATTTCATCTTATGAAAAAGGTCGACCTTGACCCACAAATGTCACCCCTGACCCAATAATGTCGACCCTGACCTGCACAGTGTCGACAAAAAATCTGTTTGCGGATCTCAGAAGTTTGCTGAAAAGGGTATCCAAATCTGGTCTCAAATCTGCTATCCTGCACCTGTAACTCCCAAAAATAGAACTTGTAAATATCTGAAAAGAGGGATTTTGGGGTGGCTATATAGGGTTTTACCTTAGTCAAACCCCCATTTTGGAGATCTCCACCTCCACGAATAGCCAAATATAGAATGTAGTGTGTGTGTATATTGATCTCTTGAAAAGAGCTTTTAAACATGCAATATCAAGATCTAATCTTCTAGATTAACAATCCTAACATAACATGGAAATGAGAAATCAAAGGCATAGATTTGAATATGACAAAGAAAGCATACCAAGCCTCTAAGGCTAAAGTATTCCTATCAACTCACAATCCGTAATTGCTACCCCATGATGATGCCCTTTGAATGTTTGAATGTTGTGAATAGTAGATCTAAAGAGAGCCTTCTTGCTTCAATGAAAATCCACCATAGTTTTGTCCTCAAAGTGCTTGATTGAAGATGATGATATATGTCCTCATAGTATATTCCTCTATATCATCCTCTTGCTTTCTTGCCTCATCATTCCATCATGTAATCTCCCGATTTCATTTTATGATCAAATGAAGGCAAAAGAGAGTGTTTATATAGAGATCTCAACATAGGCCTCCTAGGGAAATGCAAGGGATCCAAATTCAGATTTCACCTCGAATCGTGGTCCAATCATATTTTCCAACTAAGGAAAAACACATTAATTCAAATATTGGAGAAAACACTTCCACATCCAAACCCGGGGACCTAGTTTAAGTTTCGGGCCCCGATAAGCTCCAGATTTGAAAGCGGGGACCAATACCTGGCAAAGGTCTATGTCAAATTCATCCCTGACCTAGGTTAGGGTCAACCTTGACCCTGACCTGAGGTTTCAGGTAGGTCATCATAAAGTTGTAGAAATGTTTCCAGATCAGTCGAGGACCTAGAAAGGTAGGGGAATGTGCCAGTCTTTAAGAAGGCCCAGTGGCCTAGAGAGAGAGTAGGATGAGGCCCAAGAGGACAAATACATAGGTCCTACCTAGAGAGAAGAGCCATGGAGAGAGAAATCCAAGAGAATCCACAAGATCGTAACCCTAATTTCATCTACACATGTATAATAAAGCTCAAATGCAAACCTAATATGCAAACATACTAAATAAGGGTGCTAAACCTATCAAAATGGAAGTGCTTCCATTTTCAGATGATACATTTAGCCCCCACTTTATCTTAGATATGATACTACATGAATATGCAAGCTAAAGTAAGAAAACATCATAAAGTATAAAAAGGCTATAGCTAAGTCCTCAATGCGAAGATCCTGCAAGAATCCATTAGTATCTACAACCTGCAGCACATGAGGTTAATGAAAATCAAAAGAGCACCTAAGTCTTACTATGATGATCTTGAGAAGTATATAGAGCCCCTTATGCCCCCCGCTGATTCGTCTTACTGATTCATGGAAGGTGAAACAGGGTGATAAGGTAATTACTATACACTGAATATGCAATTTGTTGAAGAAGATCCTTTCCTAAACCATTTAGAAGAGTCCTAAACCTCCCTAAACTGATTTAAGAGGTTATGTATCTAAATCATTATTCCAACACCTCTAACGGCGCTGAAAAAAGAGCTACCGAAATCAAGTTATGATGAAAAGAGTAGATGCCTATCTGAATGCATATAAAGAGAAAATTCAAATTTAACCTACATAACTTCAAATGAAACCCTAGTAAAACCCTAATTTACTACCTATAAATAAGAGAAAGAGAAATTTACTACCTCATTCTTACCATTTTCAGAGTAAAAGATGCCAAAGAGAGAGGATTTTCGAGTGAGCCGCATGGAGGTTCTAAGGGAGTGCTTAGCGAGAAGATAGCCACTGCCTGAGGTACGCTCCTATTTCTAGTACCTGTGATTGAAATTTTGATGTTTTTATAGGGAAGGTCAACCCTAACCCAATAAGGTTTACCCTGACCCAGTAAGGTCAACCCTGACCCATAACAGTTGACCCTGACTGGAGAGGTTCTGTCCTTTTTGGGGCCAAGTCGACCCTGACCCAAAAAAGTCGACCTTGACCCATAAAGGTTGACCCTAACCCATAAAGGTCGACCTCGACCCAAAAAGGTCAACCTTGACCAGGTCAGGTGGGTACAACGAATGTTTGATGCAGAAGTACTGATATGATCCATATTTGTGCTTGCAGGATCCAGTTCATCTTCGAGAGCATCCCTTTAGAGGGTTACTATTATCTGTCAGAGGGAGTGTTCCTGAGCTACATCAGGATGAGATGCAGTTATTGAGAGACGTAGGATTATACTAGGTAGTAGTTGTACCATAGCTGAGGTTCCATCAGCTTATGATATCGGCCCTGGTAGAGAGATGGGACAAGGATACATGTTCTTTCCATCTTCAATCAGGAGAGATCACAGTCACTCTGGAGGATGTGTATAGGATCCTGTGGCTTCCAATCCGAGGAGAGCCTATCAGAGTGAGAGGACCACAGGGTTCATCTGAGGTTTTTGTAGATATGGAGTACTATTTGGGAAGCGTAGCACAGTTGAGGACCTGATCAAATCAAATATCCTTGGTAGCCATACTAGCAGGTCTGACACCCTTGGTATGGAGGGTGATGCTGTGTATACTTTCTTTGGTTGTAGTGCCCAACACAAAGGGTACAGTGTTTTTAGCATCATTCACCCATCTTGTGTGTAGGATGGAGAGTGACAGGGTCACTTTCATATGGGGCCATAGTATGTTAGCCCATCTTTATCATGATCTGAGTCAGTTGGTGAGGTACCAGTGGGAGAGTCTTACAGTGTGCACCCTACTACAGGTTTGGATGTTTGAGAATTACACGTGTACACGACCACAGGGTACTCCAGTGATGGTAGATGCGAGCACACCTAGAGCCTTTGCATATCCATTGGCAGATGTCTAGCAGCACAGAGATATCCTCTTTTGGAGGGTATGCTTTGACCGTATCCTAGGTATAGATGTGATATGGAGACCTTACTGTGAGATGGTATAGTGGCTGGATACTTGACATCAGTTGAGACACTCACAGTAGTGTAAACTGTTGGAAGGTCCAACTAATCATGTCGTGATGTCGTATTATTATGATAGAGTGTTGAGACAGTTCCGTTTGGTACAGGGGGTTCCTTGTATAGTACCTCGATATGCATATCCTATGAGATACTATCAGAGACCCGACACCATGCATCGACCGATAGTAGCTGATATTGTGGATAGTGAGACAAATGAGACCGAGGATATAGAGGTAGCTACTGAGATATCCTATGCCAGTGTTAGTAGAGAGTATATCAGATACTGGAGTTTATAGGGGACCCATCCTCTCTTTCCTAATGACTACCCTATAGGTGATCCAGTTCCTTCAGAGAGGAACCACCGAGGAGATGACATACCAATAGGAGAGGAGGAGGACGATCAGAGAGATGAGGAGGATCCCCCTTCAAGGGAGATCCCATGGAGGAGGAAACTACAAAGGAAGAAGCAACAGAGATGCCCCCAGGTTGTGGTACAGACACCGGTGATCATCTAGTCTATGTTACACCCCTAAGATCACATCGACCTCCTCGAGCACATATAGAGACACCACCACTAAGGCCTAGATAGAGTGAGTGAGGGGAGAGTAGTCACTCCATGCCCCCACCATCTAGACCTTTTAGTGATGTCTAGGCTGGAGATCCAGGTATGATATAGCTTTAGAATGTCTTTGAATAATGATTTTATCTTAGAAGAAGAAATTTAGTAAGCTTTTCATTTTGAATTTTGCAGGAAGTGTAGCGGAGTGGAGGAGCTTTGTATCCAAGGTTCTGAAGGATACATGTATATCCTACCACTTTCCAGCTAGTGAGAGAGAGTCCTGTGAAGGACAAAGGGATCCCGGAAGACATGCAGATATCTTCTTGAGTGTGTGGCAAGAGTTGCAGTTATGCAAGGAGAGGGAAGAGAAACTGATGGCTGACGTGCAGAGAGCTCATGAGTGGATCCAGGAGATGAGCATATCGATGAGTCGCACACGGACTACCATTCTGAGATCCTTAGCCTTGTACCATAGATATGAGAGAACTAGGAGCCACCAACCTATAGAGCATAGAGATAGAGATTGATAGATATGGC
Source organism: Thuja plicata (assembly GCA_018584345.1). NCBI lineage: Eukaryota > Viridiplantae > Streptophyta > Pinopsida > Cupressales > Cupressaceae > Thuja > Thuja plicata. The sequence goes on from MU227555.1 coordinate 548,856, forward strand.
ACCCTGTGCGATATATGTATTGGACTCAAAAAAAAAGTTTATTTATGAAGAAAACTTTTTTTTTTTTTTGGAATAATTAGTTCTATGGTTGATTACTTTTTACTTTCATCAATGCATAAAACTTAATAAAAGAAAGAGGAAAGGAAAACATGTATGAATGTATTCTAGATTACATAACTTATAAAATAATTATTCTATACGGAAGACATACATACATAAAGAAATGATGATTTAAGGATAATAATGTTTGAGATGCATGATATTAATAGGTTCCCTAAGAGGAACGCCATTCATATCAGTGATTTTATAAGCACCTGAAGTAAAATCCTCAATTACTACAAAGGGTCCAAGCCAATTTGGACTAAATTTTTCTTTTTCACCAGGTACAGCATTCACATTTCTTTGATTCTCATATAAGACTAAATCACCTACCGAGAATGACCATTCAGTTACTTTATGATTATATTGTTTTTGGAGTGATTTATGATAAGCTTTAATGTGTTCTAAAGCATTTATTCTTTGTTCATCTAACATTTCTAATTCTTGTAATTGTTGTTCCCGAAAAGTATCTTTATCAATGATCCCATGAAATGAAACACGCAAAGATGGTATTTCTAATTCCAAAGGCATGATAGCATCAGTCCCATAAACAAGATTATAAGGTGAACTGCCAGTGGCTATACGAACACTAGTCCTATAATCCCACAAGGCATAAGTAAGTTGTGTATGCTAATCTTTTGCATGTTTGTTGACCGTTTTCTTTAATATTTATTCAATAACTTTGTTTGATGCTTCAGCTTGACCGTTAGATTGAGGGTAGTAAGGAGTAGAAAATCTATGTTGTATATGATATTTCTCCATGAATTTCCTGACTTCTTTGTTCTTAAAAGATGTACCATTATCCCAAACTATCATTGAAGGAATACCAAATTGTGCTATAATATGATTAAGGATAAAATCACAAATAAAATCTGCAATAGTAGAATGCAGAGGGATAGCTTCTACCCATTTCGTAAAATAATCTGTAGCCATGAGAATGTATGTGTGTCCTTGAGAAGGAGCTGGTGAGATTTTTCTAATAAGGTCAAAACCCCAAATGCTGAAAGGCCATGGAGCAACTTGATTACGAAGCTCACGAGCAAGAGCATGAATTAAATTACCATGTTGTTGACACTGAGGACACTTTTTGACAAATGTGAAAGAATATTGTTCCATTGTTTGCCTATAGTATCCCATTCTGAGGAGTTTATTGACTAAAGATTTCCCACCAAAATGTCCCCCACAAGAACCAGAGTGAGCTTCAGCTAAAGCTACAGGTGTTTCAGTTTTTTTAAGACATCTTAATAGTAAACCATTGTAAGAATGTTTATAAAGTGTTTCTCCTAAAATAATATAGCGGGCTGCAAGCTTTCTAATACGATTACGTGTGTTCCTTGTTTCTGATTCTGGAAAAGTATTATCTTTCATAAAATGAAAGATATGTGAATACCATTCATCTAAATGAAAATTACAACAATCCATGGTAACCTTATCAGAAATTGTAGGGAATTTAAGACTATGTACATAGTAAATTGAAAGTATTCCTTTTTTTTCTCAAGGCAAACTAAAGAAGTTGCGCTTGCCATGGCATCCGCATGTCGATTATCTTTCCTAGGTAAAGTTTGAATTGTATAAGAAGAGAACTGTGAAAGAATATCCAAAGCCAAATCTTGATATTGTGCCATCTTATCATTCTTAGTTTGATAACCTCCTTTGATTTGTTCCACAGTCAATTGCGAATCCCTGTAAATTTCTAAGTTTTTAATCTGCAGAGATAAAGCTGCCCGTAAACTGGCTATAAGAGCTTCATACTCCGCAATATTGTTAGTACAAACAAAAGTTAATTTCTATGACATAGTGATCGGTTTCTTCGTAGGAGGGATCAAGATGATGCCCACCCGAGAAACTGTCTTACATCTAGAGCCATCAAAATATAACTCCCAAGTATCATCTTGTTTGATTGCAAGTATATTCTCATCGAGGAATTCTACTAAGGTAAAAATTGTATTAGAATAAGGACAAGGAGCATCAGCTAAATAATTAGTTAAAGCTTGTCCTTTAATTGACTTTTGAAGTATGAAATTTAGATCAAATTCTGTGAGCAACATCACCCATTTTTCTAGTCGACCGGAGAGATGGGTTTTTGAGAAAAGATGTTTTAAAGGATCAAATTTAACAATCACATTGACTTCAAGATTGAGTAAATAATGTTGGAGCTTTTGACAAGCATAAACTAAAGCCAAGCATTATCATTCTATTTGAGTATATCATGTTTCATAATCCAACAAGGTTCGACTAATATAGTATACCGGTCTTTCCTTGCCATCACTATCATTTTGAGCCAATAATGCACTCACAGCATTAGAAGTGGCAGAGGTATAGAGATAAAAGGGTTTGTTAAATTGAGCAGGTTGAAGGATAGGAGGATTAGCAAGATATTCTTTAAATTGCTCAAAAGACTTCTTGCATTCTTGGTTCCAAGATAAAATTAGTATCTTTTCTGAGTAAAGAAGTAAAAGGAACAATCTTATCAGCTAGGTTAGAAACAAAGCGACGAATAGATTGTATTTTACCTTGTAAACTGCGTAATTGAGAAATATTCTTAGGAGGAGGCATTTTAACAATAGCATCAATCTTCTCAGTATCAACTTCTATGCCTTCCTTGGAAATAATAAATCCTAATAATTTTCCAGAATCAACTCCAAAAGCACATTTCTTAGGATTTAACCTCATGTTATAATTCCTAATTCTTTAAAATATTTGTCTTAAAATGAACACATGATCTTCTCTTTGTATAGACTTTGCCAAGATATCATCCATGTAATCTTCCAAAATCTTATGAATGTAATCATGAAAAATCAAAGTTATGGCACGTTGATAAGTAGCTCCTGCATTTCTTAATCCAAAAGGCATCATGACCCAACAAAATGTCCCCCAAGGTGTAATAAATGTGGTTTTAAGTTGATCCTCGACAGGATTAAAGATTTGATTATAACTTGAAAATCCATCCATAAAAGACAATAATGCATGACCCGCTATTGAATCCACAATCATGTCAATATTAGGTAGTGGGAAGTCATCTTTTAAGGATGCTTTGTTTAAGTCACAAAAATTAGTGCACATTCATATTTTGTTTCCTCCTTTAGAAATAGCCACAATATTGGAAATCCATTCAGAATA
>MU227555.1:634386-649657 GCA_018584345.1 Thuja plicata
CAAGTCTGAGAACTCGAACAGTCGCTATGGAATCTGAAACTCTTCATCTCCAACTAGCATTATCGAGATGAATCCATTGGGCCACGGAGTTGAAACATCATTTACTCTTTGAATGATTTCAAAATGAACCATGTGGTCAAAATTTTAAAAGACTTCAAAACCATGGATATATTAGAAGGCGGATTTTTTTAGTTTTCAGTGTGAAAATGGCAATGGCGCACTTAAAATTCAAATTTATGCTTTTTTCTACAGTGCATGAAATCCACTTCTGAAAGTTGGAGAGTGTTCTTTTGAGTAAAACAAACCATTCTGCATCACCAGACTTCAACTTAACATATAGTTAATGCATATTTGCAAGGTGCGGAAAATCACCTGAGAGGTGCGAAAACCGCACAGTGCAAAGTTCCTCTTTGCGGAAAATCACCTGAGAGGTGCGACCTCCGCCTCGGAGTAGTAAAAATTAAAATCCTTCTTTGTGGGAATCGCACCTAGTAGGTATGATTTCCACATAATGGAGAAGCCACTACCTGTCTTTCCGCATGTCATTTTTATGTGCACGGGCTACTTAACTTAAAGCACATGCTTTATTTGATCTCTTAAAACAATAACATAATATTCCTTTTTTAATAAATCGGGCCCACCTTATTATAACTAAGCTTGCGGAAAATCACCAACTAAGTGCGAAACCTACACAGTGCAAAGTTCTTCTTTGCAGAAAATCACCTGAGAGGTGCGAAACCCGCATAGTGCAAAGTTCTTCTTTTCTGCCTTTGCAGAAAATTACCTTCTTAGGTAGAATTCCGCCACAGAGAAGCTGAAATCTAATTCTCCGCTTTGAGTCTTTCTTACCGGAAAAATTGAAAAAGTTCTTCGAAAACCCGTTGTGTGGTCCACCACAGCGCTCTTTCTTTTCTGCCTTTGCGGAAAATTACCTTCTTAGGTAGAATTCCGCCATGGAGAAGATGATTTCTGAAATCCCGCCGAGCTCGTTCTCGCTCATTTCTTAACCAAATTGCTCGCCATTTGTTGCATTAGGATCGTTGAGACCTATAGAATTGATCCATACCAGTCTTCGATCTCTGCCTGAGAAAGAACATCGATTGGAGCACAAATATTTACCGGGTTAGGATCTACAACCTACCCAAAATAATGAGACCTCGAAAACAACCCGCCCGGCTAAGAGAAGGAAAGGCAATGACAGGGAAACCCGAAAAAGATAGCCTACCTAAGAAAGACTTAGACCTAGACTTAGACTGACCAGACTGACTTGACATGACCATATGACTCCAAGAATGCCAAAAAAAAGGGGTGACTGAAAGTCAGACAACAAAACGATGCCCTAGCTCTCAAAGCTCATGGGTCATCAAGCATTCCAAATTAAAAGATGTAAACAATTACAGTATTAACATTCATATTATGCCATTAAATCAACAAATGCCATCAAAATTGAATTGAGTTAATGAGAAGACAAAGCTTGAATGCCTACCTCAAGTCGTGGTTGTGATATACCAAGATGCCAATAAACTTCCATAGTATGCCCTCTTCGCACACAACTTATAATCACGTGGGTGTCCCAATTATGACTGTACATTCTCTATTATGACACCGTCATGGGAACTTGTGAAAAAAACACAAAAATCACATACAAATGGTGGTTCCATCACAAATTGGGGTCAAAATATGACCCCAAATGTTGTAATGAAAACTCAACTAACAACGTAACAAAAGATTACATTTAAATAGATATAACAAATACAACTTACAATAACAATTACAATCCACATGGATAACCATGAAACCTACATAAACTCACATCCACTGCACATGTCATAGTGTATGTAGTAATCACTCTAACAATATAATACAATATCCATATTAGGTATCACATGCGATACACTAATACAAGATTACAATATAATGAAAGATAAGTACATAACCACCAGTGAAGAATCATAAAGAGCTCAACTACATAATAACCATCAAGCACTGGAACAAGGACGTTGAATCTCAAATGGTAAAGAATCACTACCACCCGTTCGTGTGGAACTACAAAAGTCCACCCCACTGTGCTGAGGAGCTAACAACGGACCCAACTCGGATATCCAAAATGAAAGAAGGAAGTAACCACTAAGAAAGGGATCCTGATAGCTCTCTAACATCTAGGTGTACTATACATACTGACAGATAAGACTCACTAATCTAGAGGCAACTGACATAAAGTAGGAAATGTAGACTGTGTATAAGAAGGTGTCATCATTTACGTCTAACCCTTAAGTTTTGTCCTAGTAATCCCAATGGATCCTGACACTCAAGTGACCATACATGACATCAATGACCTCTCAAACAGAAAAAATCATTAACTATTCTAGACACACACCGCTCAAGGTGCCAAGCATCATCTCATCCTCCATCTTAGCTTATGATAGCACTCAAGCATGGGTGAGAAAACACACATCTTATTAGTTCATTTTAAGATCTCTCAATTACTTATTAAGTTATCACTTATTAAGAATACTTACAATAAGCGATCCTAGTAGCCACTTGCGGGCCTTGAAACTTATTGCAAGCCACCCACTACTACACATCTAGGTAACCTACCCTAGGCTCAGATCCTACATAGATCTAGCATAGGTCAAAACTAGGTATACCCAAATCCAGTTCCCCACACATAACATGAACAATCACAAAGGTACACACTCTCAGATACCACAATCAAAAGGGTCACATGGTTATTTTAGGGTAATAGTACAAAGCACATACACCATATCATAAAACATAAATGAAATTCACCCCACCCTAGTATTTGTATTCACCATAGGGCACTCTAAGTCCCAGATACCCAAAGCATAGGAAAATAAACACTCATGGAGAGAAATCATCAAATACACTATGCAGAAAGCAACAGTAACCATTATACATTAAATCTGGCAATAATGTAACCAATCCTCCAACTATAGAACGATACTCATCTACATTCAAATTACATCTTCATTTAAAAAAAATTTCCATAAATTTAATGAACTTATTCAATACATGACCTAGCCCATAATAATCCAAATTTAATTAAGTTGATTTAAATCCAATTTAAATGCCACTAATTCCAAATACATCGATATAAAAGAAACCTTTTATATAAACTTAAATTCAATTAATAATAACATTATTTAAATAATTTAATTTTTTAAATAAACTCAAGGAAAAACATTTAACAACTATATATATATATAAAGTAAATTATAATTACCTTATATATAAAATAAAATATAATGACAAAATATATAAAATAACATATAATTACATTTTATATGTTTTAAATTGATTAAATTAAGCATAAAATAAATTAATTAACAAAAACAAAGTTTTTAATAAATAAAAACAAAATTTTAATTAAATTAAAACAAATCGTAGTTTGTTGGGGGGCAGCAGGCTCCACGCGGCCCCTCCCTCTCCCTACATTACGGCGCCACCAGCTTCCATAGGCTAACCGGGTCTACCGTAGGAAGCTCGGCTGCCGAGGCAGTCTAGCCTGCCTTACGGGAGTGTCGACTGCCGCGGCTTGCAGCCCACGGTGGGGTTGGTGGGTGGAGCCCATCGCCCCCCATTCAATTTAATTTTTTTTATATATAAAATTTTTAAACAAAGCAATAAAACATTTTCCCAATTTTTTTTAAAGATTTTTTTAATATATTTTTTTAATGAATTTCCAAAAACGGTAATAAAGAAATACTAATTCTTTTTTTTTTTTGTCTTTTTTCTTCACATTGCTATTTCATCTTTTCTCAATTGTTTTTTTTTTTACTCGTGTAATTTTTATTTTTTCTTTGTATTTTTCTAGAGACTTGTTTTTTTTTAATCAATTAAATTTTCCCCAAGGGATAATTTTCAAAGCCATTTATTTTTCTTTCTACTATAGGCTCATTGATTTTTCCAATTTTAAGGTCTTCTCTAAGGTATTTTCTCATGAAATTTTAACAGCATAACCCTACTATGCCAAGTATTATTTTTTCCTAAAAAAAATATAGATCTAGGGTTTCTAAAATACCCAATTTGACAAGAAACTCCAAATAGAACCTAATTAAAGAAACGAAAAATCCAAGCACAAAGGAAGAAATATTTATACAAAAATTGAAATTTACAAAGGGTTTTCCAAACCCTACCTTTATTTCCACCATGAATTTGACAAGAAGCCCTTTGAGAAATGGAGAATCCTGAAGCCCTCTGAATTTGAATTTGACTGTAGATCCAGAACCACGAAGCCTCCATAGAAAGGATCTCCTCAATTCTTGCAATCCTCCAACCACAACAAATAGCACAAAATAACTCCCACAAAATTTCTTCTCCCCAAAAAAACCTTCAACCTTCAACCTTCTCTCAAAAACCTATTATGAAAGAATGAGAAGAGAATTTCCCTAAAGAGACTCAATTCCCACCTTTCAAGAAATCCCAAAATAGACACTCCACTAAACCTAGTTAACTCCCCTTTCAAAATTGAAAGAAAATAATAATTATTAATTAAAATAATCCCTTTAATTGTGCAACTCAACTTTGACTCTTTAAAACAACTTGCATTTTGAATTCAAACTCTAATTTCAATAATTACAATGCACAAGTAATTAATTAAATAATATATTTAATATATTAAATATTTAAAGCACAATTTTAAACATGCACTTAAATATTTAATTATTTAATAAAGCAAAAAAGTAAAAGTAACTTTAATTTCAATTAAATATTTAATTAAATCCAAATATTCAATATTTTGAACTTTAAATAATTTTCTCAATTAAACATAGGTATTTAATTAATTCAAATTAATTAAATACCTTATATTTAATAATCAATTTCAATAATAATCAATTCCATAAATAACATGATAATTCACAAAATATTAATGCACTCAACTGAAAACAACCAAAAATAAACTCAAACACACTCAAGGATAGGATCCACGAATTTACATAAACTAGACGAATTCTGGTAGGGTAGTCAAACTGATACTCGTCCAATACTTAGGACAATAGGTTTAGGGTAGGGTTTTGAGTCTGTATGTTAACTCTCCTCTTTACCATTGAGATGAATATATGGGCACGCTCACCCCCGCCAATTTAGGGAGGATGATGCCCTGTACCTGCAAACCTGACATCAAAAGAACAAGCATGTACATCCAATATAATATCGTAAACAATGATAGGGATCGATCAAACGTGTGGATCTAGAAATTCAAGTAACTTCATCTTCGTCCTCTACCACAACAAATACATCAATAAGTACATCAACACATATGCTAACCATACACATGCAAGTATGGGGTAAGTACATCATAATTCTAACATCAACATATAAAATCACATCATGATAATATCATCATCTATCTATGCATCACATGGCAACATATAAACATCATGATCTGAAATAACCAACCATTGAAATAATCAAGCTCACATGAAATGTAGCCCAAAATAATCTGGCAAATCAACTGAAATAATAGCCTAAAAGAGTATGACATCAGAAATTGAAAGAAACCTATGGGTGGGTATCACATGCAACTTCCCTTCATGCAATAATGCATTACCGTCAGATCTCCATCTACCTTCATTGCTTTGTGTTCAATCATCGCCATACATCATCATCTGATTTGATCCATCCTTGATCCCACTTAACCACCTTGCTGACCTATGCCACATGGCACCATCTCACTCGCTAGAACCTTTCCGCGTATCTATCCAACCTGGCCAGCTACCTGTCATACCTGCCACATGTCACCATCCGAGCATCGCTAACACGGGCCTACCAAAATTTATTTATCTGCCCACCAGTTGGCCATCACTAACCGCAACACCTCACAAACCGTCAACCAAAAGGTGCTTTCCTTTTGGCACTTAACTACTACAGCACAGGACATAAAATGGTAAGGTTCCCAATGCACAACAAATGTGGGATACATGTCCAAAAGTGATTGCAACACAAAACACACCACCGAAGACATAGAGACAAATACGATTGGTTTACTCCACAGGAACGACCCAAAGGAGACCAAGAAAGACCATAATATTTCACTGCAACCAAATCATGTGACAAAAGACCAGAAAAATTAACACAAATGAGCAACCCCGAACAACAAAATTGAGTGACAACAACAGTATCACCAAGAAACATTACAGAGCAATATGCAAATCGAGGAATATAGTATAAACTGAGCACTAGTATTAACCAAGCATCAGAGTTTAATTCCTTTTCTTTATTTTTTGGTTAACATTGTCAAGGAAACCCTAATTTCATGAATATCTCTAACAACATCCTTGACTAACTCAAGAACATTAGTGTTCAAATTTCTCTTTCTCAAGCAATAAAGGATGTCCCAACTTATGGAAAGGCTATCAAGGAGTCCTTCTTTAAAAATACAGGTCGTAAGAGAAAGGATCCCCAGATTGTCCATGTCATGGGGAAGCTTGCCGATATAATGCTCGACAAAATAGCTATCCTAAAGTATTCTAACCCAGGAAGCCCAGTTGTCAAGGTTACCATCAATGAGACAGCCATTTAAAATTCTTTGATAGATTTAGGAGCTTCTATAAATGTAATGACTATGGACAACATGCAACAACTCAGCATCACTAACCTATGGGAAACACCAACTATCATGTAGCTTGCAAACAATTCCACAGTCATTCATTAAGCTTGTAATTAATATGGCACTTAATCCCACATCATCGTATCGTAGCCCATGCATGTGAGGACACATACCACCTTTTGCATAGGGGGTGATTGTGTCATCATTAATAACCTTGCCTCACCAGCCATTGATCTTTAAATATAATGTACTTTGTCATTAATCCGCAGCCATATTACTAAGCTAATGTGACAAACCCCTACATGCAAGCATTTCTTGCTAGCTTTACTTTAGTAAAACCAAGTCTCAAGCTGCATTACTCAAATTTCTTCTTGCCTCTTCTTGCCAAGAACTCTGTAGGAACCTCAAAGACATGATTTAGTCTAGAAACCACAGAAGAAAAAGGAAGGGTTTGAACAGAGGGAAGAAGGGAATTTACAAATTCAGAGAAGAAAGGTGGCAGAATTTGAAGGGTAAGCTTGTTTTAAGCATTTCCCCATATCAGGGTTTCCATTGTTGGGGTTAAAATATTTTTCATCTACACAATGGGAGGCCCTCTAGTCAGGCATGATCCGGGTGACCATTCATCATCGTTGCAAGACCAGGCCAATGTGCAAGTATTTAATAGGGTAGGATGGCTTACCTATTTTGTCCATTTGATTGGGTATAATGAAGCGATATCATTGGAGTTCCTCAAAACTCTCAGCAATGGGGTTGCCTACATCAAGGGTTTGTAGTTTGACACTACCGAGGAAAGAATTTAAGAGTTGTTAGGAATCCCCACCATTGGTGAGGCATTTCCACATGGCATGACACATGGTTGACATCGGTATAATTCACCATTCCAATGGACCCCGGGATGGAAGTGAGCAAACAAGGAGAAAAAAGACTCTCTTTTAGGAAAATACCCACAACTTTCAACTCACAAGTTATCAGGTATTTAACCTATGAAGCGAGGTTTTCATATTTACATGCAGTACATTTCAAGTTGCTCAGCCATTTATGACATAGATGCCTGGTCAATGTTCCCAATTTTTTGTATTCTTTGTTAAATTTGAGTGTTGATGAAGTCAAGAAAGGACAACAGAATGTCATAACCCACCATGGGTTGATTAAACTTCTTGTGGAATGTGCATTACAAGATGTTTCAACCATGAGATGGGAAGAGTTCCTAGTGGCACAACATGTGTGACTTTGAGGGGAGCCACAAAATAAACAAGTTCAAAAAGAGAAGGGGAATAACCCTGAGGAAAATCTTGTTTCAGAGAACCCTACATCTTCTATGCCTGAATCTTCTAATTGAGACCCTTCTTCTTCAGGAACATTACAAGACACCAGTGAAACTAGTGACCCAAACCCTAGCATGGGGGAGGATGAAACAGAGGTTCCCATAACCTCAAAAGTTCATGTTACGGAATAGACTGCTCAACGCTAAGAAAAGGGAAAAGAAAAGGAAGTCGAGCATTTGAAAGATGATAACCCTATTTCTCTTGTGGCTTCAAATTTCACGGATACTCCATCTTCCGCAACTCCTACAGCCACTTCCTCCAAGATGAAAAGATCCTCTCAAAAACAACATGCAGTTATGTTGGAAACCCCACCAAGGAGAAGTGTTTGTTTGAACACCAGACAATCAGGGACAATAGAAAAATTTGTAGGGACTTTCCTAGGAAGTACTCTCAAGGTTCCTATTAAGGAACCATTATCTGAAGGGCCACAATCAAGAAGTCCACTATAGGAAGTCCTGAAGGAGATCGAGAAGGATCCTGTAGCCATGAATATGAAGGCAATAGAACATGTAGATATTGTTGATGAGACTATTCCTGAGGAGGGAATGTAGATGGATGGTGACATAAATTCCACTCTTGGGCAGATGACTGGACAAATTTTCCTATATGCAGTAGATCAAGTATAAAAGGAACACGGACAAAATGAAATAGAATAGAAGGAAACAAGGCAAGGCTAATCAGAAGAGAAACCAAAGGTAACTCTTCAAACTCTTTCCATTGACTATTATAATTAGATTCAGTATGGAAAGACACTGTGGGAAGTAGAGAAGAAGAAGTTAAAATAGAAAATAGATAGGAAAAATAAGGAGGTGCAACATATGAAACATAGATTGAATTTAGTTAGGGAATTAGTCCCTCAGATTATGGACTATTGGCCACTCCCAAAGGGTGTATGATTTATGCCTATAGGAACAATTCTTGTTTTTTAAACTGATGCAAATCATTGAGGATTTTGACCCTAATATTGATTCTCTACAAGAATTTGTGGCAGCATATGAAGGTGTCCCTGATTCCATTAGGAATATCCTTTATGAGATGTATTTGCATAACTATGCTATTTCATCTGATGTTAATTGGTATCCTTTATTATTTATTGGTGATGTACATTTACCTACATTAGTATCATGGACACAAAATGAGATTAATTACACAAAACAACTGAGGAAGTATAGAGCAAGGGAATTGTCAGTTACCCTGCCTCTGAGGCCTGAGAATGGGAACCCAAAATAGATGTATTATGACTAGTTGGGAATAGCTTATGCTTTCTGAGAGAAGCAACAAAGTGGAAGGATTCTTAGGAACAAAGTACAAATTTATGAAAATTTTGAGAATCTTCCCTTAGAAGAAGGGAAAAGGGCAACAGACGACATAATCAAGCGTTGGAATAGGTTGACGGTTGCATTGAAAAAGGTTGAACCTCATAGCCTTATTAACCTTAGGGAAGTTGTACAACATGTCCAATGTTACATACAACTAGGAATGTAGGTAAGACAAAAATTGTGTCTTCCCCTTACATTCCAATTGCCAATTCTCCTATGGCCACTCTACAGCTGTGTGGACAAAAAAATGAAGCGCACAAATGGATTTTATTGGCACCTGACCAACACTAGTGGTGGGGACACTTTAGTAGGATCTACGACTGCTTGCTCGAATCAGGAATGTATATGTGCATGAGTATATTCAATAGTCTTTGTAGGGGGAAAAATGATGAGGCATTTATATTCCATATTTTAGAGACCCTAGGATGAGTTTTTATCAGTACCTATTTATGATTTCCTATTATATTTGCTGAAAATTCTATACTCTTTATGTTATTATGTGGCATGTAGCCACTAAGATATCTGCTATGGTTTAATTATTTTAAACGTACAAACGCATGGAAATTAGTGCTATATTACTTATGCAAAGTTCATGGTTATGTTCTTATAAGTAATTTTTGTTTTAACATTAATGAATGTATGCATGTTTGATGGCGTATTTCCTTGGATGTCTTGAATCTAACATTTAAGATGTAGAGTATAAATATCAAGAGAAGGCTTGACCAAGTGAACGCATTATGTGTTGGATACCCTGACCTGTTCCTATAGCCGAATTGACCGTTGGTGAAGTAAATTCAACTTGAAGTGGCATTTCCAATAGTACCAAGGTGGAAGCAGTTGAGGGGAGACCAAGTCACAGAATTATGAGTTCCTTTGAGGAAATCCAAGAAGAAGTGGGAAGCTAGATCTATTCTTCCTCTATCATAATAGATCTTTCCTTCTTCATGGATGTCTTTTGTTTTCCCGCTTTCTTGTTTTCCAGCTTTTCAAATAAATGATTTCCTTTTGTATAGTGTGAGAACTTAGGATATTTAGATGTTTTTCTTTAAATAAGCCCCACTCATGCATGAGAAGAAGGGTGTTATGAGTGAGTAGAATAAATTTTCACTCTATTTTTTTAACAGTTTTACATGAATCTTGTACTTTCCATTTCAATCAATAACAAATGAGGTGTTGATATTTAGTTCAATATAATTGAGTTTGGATACTCACTAAAGGGGGGGAATTTGGTGAGGATTCCGTATTAGTTAGAATCATCTACATGTAATTTAATTTTCCTGTATCCTGTTATAGTAATTTTGGTGTTAACACAGTTCCTGCAACCAAAGTCATGGGATAGTCTGTTACTTCCTGCAGCCAAAGTGATAGAACCGTTGAGACATTATATTTGTGTTTTCAAGTCTTTTCGTTCCTACAACACCTTTATTTCTGTTAGTGTAGGATTTTTTTTCCTAGATGAGTTAATTATATTTTCCTTTATTTCTAGGATTTCCTCCACGTGTTTTTTAATCTTTCTTAGGTGAGAATGTAGGTGCCTCCATTTACTAAATTTAGGTGACTTCATTTACTAAATGTAGGTGACTCCATTTACTAAATGTAGGTGTTTGTACCTACCACATGTAGGCACCTCCACCTCTCCTTTGCCTATATAAACAGGCTTCCTTACTTGTATTTGGATATTGGAGATATATTGGATATGCTAGGATAGGATAATAGATATTTTCCTTGATGTTGTTATGCCTCTGAGAATTTACATCAAGTTTGCTTAATATTCTGATTCGGATTTTTTATTTCCATTTATTTTTCTAATACTTTCAATTGGATTTTGGGTTATATCCATTGTAACAGATTCCAACATGGTATCAGAGCAAGTTTTGAGATATTATATTACTTAGAGGTCTTGTCAAATCTTATTGTTATTTATCTTGTGTTTCATACGATCTGGAGAACAACAAGATTTATGAAGATCCATTAAGTCTTTTTGTGCATATATGTTGTTTTTTCTTGATTTGATGATTGCAGTGCTTTGAAGCATTTAGAGAGAAATTATGACCACTCCATCGCATCCAAAAGGCTCTCAAAAGTTGAGATTGGCTTTCATTTCATCCAATTTGGAGATCATTTGAAAAAGTTTCGAAATGTAAGTCTTGCTTAGATCTGGAAGACAACTTACAAAAGGAGCATTTTCAGCCTAAAATGATACCACCTTTACGTTCGAAAGGCCTCACAGATGAATTTTGATAAAAATTTAGTCTCCATGTCAAAAAAATCACGAGCATCAATTGGAATGTCTTTTAAGGAAACCCTTTTCCCCATCCATGATTCCTCGTACACTTTCCCAAAAGATCCCTCTCATATACTTTTCTTTTTGACTCAATCTTTAGGAGGGATCGACAACCACGTAGGTATATCATTTTCAGATTCAATTTTAAACTCATTTGTGATGGTTTCTAACATCTTTCTCTCCATGAATTTGTAAAAGCCTAATTTTTTATTTTTTTTTAAAAGTCCAAGCCTTTGTAGCCATTTGATTATAAGCCATCAGGAGGGGACAATAGTCATGGAACTTAAAACCAAATTGTTCTACATGTAAATTGGACATATTTGTAATGAAATTACCGACTTTGTTGCCAAATTTTGTAAGATTGATCCTATAATTCCATTCTTTGATGGGGTAGAGAAGAGCTAAATCTAAGAAAAGAAGAGACCATGCAAGGTCGTGCATGTGTAGGGTCAAACCCTCACCTATTCTAGCCAGTATAAAATAATTAATCCAGCAGCTATCGATTGAGCAATATTTTTGCTTCTTTCATGGCATGATATACTTCCTTCCAGTCTCTTTCCACACGTTCGCTCCGAACATCGCCACCCATGAGGTTTTTCCCATTATTCTTAATATAGGAGGAGATTTTATCCAGTGTATAACTGCACAAACTTTTGCATTGCTCAACATGGAACTTGAAGCTTTTTTATTTCCATTTATTTTTCTAATACTTTCAATCAGATTTTGGGTTATATCCATTTTATCAAATTCTTACATGGTATCAGAGCGAATTTTGAGATTTTATATTACTTAGAGGTCTTGTCAAATCTTGTTGTTATTTCTCTTGCATTTCACATGATCTGGAGAACAACAAGATTTATGAAAATCCATTAAGTCTCTTTGTGCATATATGTTGTTTTTTCTTGATTTGATGATTACAGTGATTTGAAGCATTCAGAGAGAAATTTTGACCACTCCATCACATCCAAAAGGCTCACAAAAGTCAAGATTGGCTTTCATTTCATCCAATTTGGAGATCATTTGCAAAAGTTACAAAACGTGAGTCTAGCTTATATTTGGAAGATAGCTTACAAAAGGAGCTTTTTCAGCCTAAAATGATACCTCCTTTGCATTTGGAAGGCCTTATAGACAAATTTTGATATAAAATTTGCCCAATTTTGTTGTCAGGAGCTTCTATGAAATGGTTTTGGTGTTCAGCCCTTCGGCACCCAGAACAAGGCAATTTAAAAAATAAAAAAAATATGTGTTGCCGAATTCAGTCGGCCGACCTCCAATGGCTGACCTCTAGCAGCCAACCACTAGCCGTCAACCACCAACATACAACCTCCAGTGGTTGACTACTAGTGGTCGACCTCTAGCTGTCAACCACTAGCGGCTGACCTCCAACAGTCGACCACCAGCAGCCGACCACAAGTAGCCGACCAGCAGAAGCCGACCTTAAACGGCCGACCACCAGTAGCCGACCACCATACACCAACCACCAGAAACTAACCACCACTAATAGACTATCAGTGGTCATCTAACCACTAGTGGTTTCCTCTAACCTCTAGCGCTAACCACCAGCGGCAGCATTAACCAGTATAGCTATTCTCTCTAGCCCCCAAAAGGGCTTTTTCTTCAAACAAGCGTAACTTTCACTCCCGGTGTCGAAAGTTTTCAAACAAAATATCGACAGAAAGCTAGAGATGAGCTCTTCACTTTAAATGAGGTTTGGATCAGATATTTTGTCACCATACCTAGTTTTTTGTAGATTGAAGTCTGGTATTACATTTTCTTCATTTGGCCATAAATTTCACCCTGGTGCTCTGTTTTTGAAAAATGAGATATTACCGAAAAGACGGTGAAGAGAACTACATAGATTCAGGGTTAATTTTTTCCAAATTTTATCTTTGGTTCACTTTGTAATAGAAATTGTAATTTTGGCCATTGTGAACCTATTGAAGATTGTAACTTGGAAAAGAGCTTTGTAAATGTACCAAATTATAAAGTGCCAACCTTGTAACACTTCGGGGGGTGATTTTTCTTGATCTAGTATAGGGGTGGTCTCGTGTGGTCTTGTACACTCTCTTTCTGTGTGATTTATCACTCTAGAATTCCACACAACAACCTTATTTTATGCACTAAATTGGATCAATAAACTATTTCATTACTCACACCCTATAACTACTACGAGTGGAAGTCTAAAATGACAATCTATCTTAAAATGTTGGGGTTATATAGAGTAATAATGGGTTTTGAAACTGAACCAACATTGCTTTTGGAAAAGCCTCAATGATTCAACAAATGTGATGAAGCATATGGTACTTTGTGCATGGTTGTATCTCCTTATCTTCTCTTTCATGTTGAAACCGCCACAACTCCAAATGATGTATGGATAACATTCGAAGGATTTTTTGGTAAACAAGATGAATTAAGGGGACATAAATTAGAGATTTAATTGATAGGATTAAGCCCATGTAACTTTGAAACTAATCAAGACTTCTTCACAAAGTTGAAGTATTTAAGATTGCAATTAAAAGCGTGTGGGATTGATAAGAAATATTCACAACTAATTCTGAGTGTTCTTTCTAAACTTGGTCAAAACTATTCAGTCTTTGTTTCTACATTCTATGCCACTAAAAGTTCCTTAGGAACCAACTATAAGATGCCTTCTCTTGATGAGTTAGAAAATGAACTCATAAAAGAACAAGACAAGTTGATTCACATGGGCTCAATGAAGCCCTCTAAGTCTCATTCCTTGGCTACAAATCAGGGTATAAGAGAACAAAGAGGACCTTCCAAGCAAGAAAGGAAACAAAGGTACCAAGGAGAAAAGAAGCAAGAAAAGAAATTTGATGCCCCAAGAGAAACAAATGTGGAATCTTCTTCAAAAGGTGATAAGTCCAAGAGGGATAAACCAATGTGTGCCTATTGTAAGAAACTTGGTCATGATGAACACAAATGTCTAAAGAAGAAAATTGATCACTTTTCTCATCTTCTTGAAAAGAACAATGTCAAGGTGCATGATTCTGTCAAGACAAGTTCATCTCAAGAGTCTAAAAAGGACACAAGTAAATAAAAAGGAAAGGGTAAGGCCCTAATTTCTTTTTCCTCATAACCACATTCCTAGATAATTGATTCAAGTGCTTCAGACCACATGACTTCATCACAAGAAATATTTTATTCCTTGGAGTCATGTTATTTTTCATCTATTCTTTTGGGTGATGACACTCTTGTCGAAGTGCATGGGAGAGAGTCTTTTGATGTGAGCAAAGGAACATTCCATGACATCCTTTGTGTTCCATCTTTGTCAACTAATATCCTATCTATTTATCATATCACTCATACAGGCTCTGGAAAGAGAGTTGAGTTTACTCCAGACACAGTAGTAATCAGTGAGATCAACAATGGGTCTACAATTGTAGTGGGAAAGATTGATCATCAATCTAGACTATATCACTTCTCTCATTTTTTCTTGATGTTGGAATTATATTGAGATGACGTACTGAGAGGGGAGGGGTGAATTAGTACCTCTAAAACTTTTCCTTGGTTAGCCTATTAACCCTTAGTCATCAGTTTGTAATTTAACTTATCTAACTGTTCATCTTTCTTTATGCATATGTGATCATATCATACATTCTGTTTAGTATGTAACCATAATAGAAACATTCATGAAAATAGATAACACATGACACAAGATATGATATCGCAGAAAACTCCTGTTAGGAAGTAAAAACTACGGTGGGGATTGTTACCTACAAAACTTCACTATCTACAGATAAGAAGGGGC
>MU227555.1:667011-686273 GCA_018584345.1 Thuja plicata
TTTCTTCATTCTCATTATGACTAGAGATGTGTGAGGATTTCTTACCGTGGATTGAAGCTTTGAAGGTTGTTTCATTCTTTGGTTCAGTCTTCAATCTTGATATCTCAAATGCAGAGATTTTGTTGATCAAAGTCTCTCTCTTGAAGTCTTTAGAAAACTGCATGGTCTCATCTAGAATGTTGATTTTTCTTTCATAGTCTGCTGTCAATGTAGTCATTAACTTGTCCATTATGTCTTCTTCTAAAATTTCTCCTCCATTGTTTCTAATTCCAGATACTGCTTCATTTATCCTCTGATTATAAGCTCTAATATTTTCGTTAGGTAACATTTCAAGACTATTGTATTTCTTCTTCCATGTCTTCCTGCGTGCATTCTTTTCTTGGATGTCTGCTTCAAACATATCTTCCAAATACTTCCATATGGTATAGGCTCGGTCAAATTTCTTGATCTCAGAAAATTCACTATCTGATAGGGGACTGATTAGGGATTCTTTGGCAATTTCATTATTGGTAAATGTTTCCTTTTTTCTATTAGTAGCATCATCCTTTGCAAGGTCTTTCAGAGATGGAATTACAACTTCTTGTGTAGCAATCTCAAATATCGCAAAGCCAACACATTGTAGATGTGTTATCATTTTGTTCTTCCAATCCAGATAGTTCTCTCCATCAAACTTAGGGCTCTCTTTTCTAAAGTATGCCATCTAATCTACATTAAGCTGTTAGGCTTTCTCTCCAAGGCACTTGGCTCTGATACCAATTGTTAGAATACTTCAGGGATAACTGAGAGGGGGGGGGGTGAATCAGTTATTAGCAACTTTAAATATTTATCTTAAACTTATGAATCCAGATTGATACCAAGTAAATGCACATACAGATAACACATTACACAACACATCAATTTAGTTACGGGGAAACCAAATGGTAAAAACCCCGGTGGGAATTAGTACCCACAAAGAACTATATTGTTTATAGTGATCCCTGCTAAAAGATCTTCCAACCCTGTTAGGATTTGTTCATTACAATGCATTAGTATAATGACCTGGTTAAGGGTCGGACCCTGTTAGGATTCTTTTACAATAACCCTGTTAGGGGTGGTGAACTCACTGTCCAAGTGGTGAAGGCTACAACCTTCTAGTTATTTGATACACACCGTATCAACAAGGTGAACTGTTGTTTGTGACACTGCTTGTCTGATCAGCTCCTTTTATGCACTGATGCTTTAACCTCTTGTAAAGCACTGCAAAAATCTTCTCTGTGTTCTGAAAGCTTCTACTTCAATATCTATATTATCAAAATATGATAAATATAGCTCTGCTGCTTTAACACTCTGCTCTGCTTTTCTAATCTCTGGCTTTCGCAACTCTTCTTATCAAAAATGACCTTCTATAAGTACATACACCAAGTATGAGATCATGGGACATGTAGGAAAACTCTTCTTAATATCCTTGTCAGCTCTACTAAGCGCGTAAGCATAATTACAACCACGTAGGTATAATCTGAATAGACACATCGCTTCACTAAGTCGGCTTCACCAATTTAATCATAACTTTGCAATCTTCTTGAAATACGTTTGGCACCTTTAGATTAATATCAAAAACTCATAACTCATCATGAATATACATACACATATCCTGAAGATAGGTGCAACTCATTAGACACGTTACATACGTCAGCCTTAAACTATTATTCCTCCAGAACTGTAACTATAAATAACAGAATTACATATCTTTACTGAAACTTCATATCTAGGTTTGTGTGTATGAACATGGCATAGTAAACATGTCAACAACATGCATCTATCCACACCAGTCTTCATGTCATCATATGGATAATTACATATAGAAGTACTGCTGTGTATTATATGTTGTCATCAATGACAAACATACAATCAAACAACTATTCAGAATCAAATCTCCAACAATGACAGCTTCTTGGATCTTGGGGTTGTGAAAGCATTCCTCAGATATGGTTGATTTGAGGATTCACCATTCTCATTGTACCCTAATCCTCTGTAGTTGTTAACTCTTCTTTGTCCATCAAGAAAATCATCCATGCTTCAGTTTCTATCCTCAGCTTTTTTGATCAATTCATTGTGTTGATTCTGGACTTTGATTTCATGCTTCAATTTCTCATTCTCTTCTCTTAGTTCACCTATGATCTGTATTCTTTCAATGAGTTATGTATTTAATCTGTTTGTTTCTTGATTCATAAGAATAATCTGGTTGGTAACCTCATGGTGATGCTTAGTGAGTCTTAGAATTTCTGATTCTTTCTCTTGTAGTTTCTCTATAATTTTCCTCCTATCATCAATGGCTAGTGTTCTTTCACTTTCAGCTTTTCTTGCATCATTCATGACATCAATCATTTTTACCATTTGAGTTTCTTGACCAATTTGTAGCATCTTAATTTGATCAGTTAGATGTAGATTGATCTCTTTCATACTTGTAATTTCTTCAACTGATGCGTCTGAAGCTTTGCTCAATGATGATTCTGTTGTTTCAAAGTACTCTTGTATTTCCATTTCTTTGTAGTCTTTCTCATTCATCCTAGTTTCCATAATCTTTCTTTCTTCAAGAATTTGTCTTAGCTTTATCTTCACCTCCTTATACTGCTCATAGTTTATTTGCATCTATAGCTGCTCATTCTCAATAGTCATGTCCAGTCTGAACTTGTCCACTGCTCTGATCTTTTCTCTCAAGTCTTTAAGCTTTTCAAGAGAGAGACTTAGCTCTGATACCCATTGTTGGAATTATATTGAGATGACGTACTGAGAGGGGAGGGGTGAATCAGTAACTCTAAAATTTTTGCCTTGTTAGCCCATTTACCCTTAGTCATCAGTTTGTAATTTATCTTATCTAATTGTTCATCTTTCTTTATGCATATGTGATCATATCATACATTCTTTTTAGTATGTAACCATAACATAAACATTCATGAAAATAGATAACACATGACACAAGATATGATATCGCAGAAAACTCCTGTTAGGAAGTAAAAACTACGGTGGGGATTGTTACCTACAAAACTTCACTATCTACAGATAAGAAGGGGCTAGTTAAGGCTTACATTTGGTCACTTCTGATGACCTACCCTATTAGGAGTATTACAGTGGATACTTTTTAAGATCTACTTCGTTTGAAGCTTTAGCAACACTGTTAAGTGTTCACTCTGTTAAGAGATTTGGAAAGAATGGTTAAGTCCACCTTATACAAAAGGATTTTAGATGTGATGCACTTGTTAGAATGCAACTACATAAGTCTTTGATCTGATGATAAATGCAATCTTCAATTGTTGATAACATATCCTATAAAGCTTCATACATATAAGTAATCATCCTTCCATGATTGAATAATACCTTTATCTGCTCGTCGGTAGCCTCTGTGTGTTCTTGATAACAGATGTACTATGTTTATGATCTTTGCATGAATTCTACCTTCTTCTCCTTAGATTCTCTTCGTGGCTATCAATAATAAAGAATTCATGTACTCACAATTGAGTATGAACATCTATTTATACTAGTTTAGGTTCAATTCTTGATTCATGCATCACAAGTTAACTCTAGATCCAAGGTTTACAACTTGACCTTGACCTTTAGTTGGATATGCTTTTGATCCATTAGGATGATTTAAAGCATTTACATAAATCTTGCATGACCATCAAATTATGATTTAAAACAAAATAAAACTCTATAAATAAAATTACATTGCTTTATCCATCGTGTAAAAATCAGATCCACAATTTGTGGGTTCTTTATCTGTCTGTCGATTCTGATGGTCAGTTTTCTTGGTCGTGGGTGTTCCTTTCTTGAACTTGTCATCGGGTATGCCTTTTTTGTTTCTTGTCAGGTTAGTTCTGAAAACTGTGTCGCCGGTAATGCTTGTGGTTGCCGGTGATGCTTATGGTCGCCGGTGATACTTGTGGTCGGTGGTGATGCTTGTCACTTTTATACTTAGAATTTTTCTCAAAATCTTTGTTCTGTCGGGTATGCTTGCATTTCACCGGTACTGCCTGTGGTTCACCGGAAATGCTTGTTGTCTACCGGTAATGCTTTGTCAATGTTTTTCACTGAGTATACTAAATGGAAAAATAATGTTATCACCTGATTCTCCTTCACTTGCATTACTTACTCACTCAGATGAAGTAATTCATTTGTGGCATCAACAGTTTGGCCACTTGAACTACTGTTACCTACAAAAGCTTAGTCAAAAAGGCATGGTTACATGATTGCCTTCTATTTGATTCTCTAATGGAGTATGTCAAGGATGCACTCTTGGCAAGCATCCTAAAGAAAATTTTGATAAAGGCAAAGCATGGAGAGCCACACAACTCTTGGAGTTAGTACATAGTGATTTGGCATGACCATTTCCACATCCTTCTTTTAGAAAATCTAAATATGTCTTAACCTTCATTGAAGATCTCTCTCGGTATAATTTTGTATATTTTCTCAAACAAAAGTCTAAATTCTTCGATTACTTTCAAGAATTCAAAGATTTTACAGAAAAACAAACAGGAAAAACTATCAAGGTTCTATGCACCAATAATGGGGGGGAATATGTCAATCAAATATTTGAGAAATTTTGCATCTCAGAAAGAATTCATCTCCAACACACGGTTCCCTACACTCCACAATAAAATGGAGTTGTAGAAAGAAATAATCAAACCTTAAAGGAAATGGCCAACTGTATGATCCACTCCAAATCATTGGCAATTTAGTATTGGGAAGAGGCCATAAATTGTGCCAGTTATATCCAGAATCAGGTTCTTCATCGAGTTGTGAAGCAAGTCACTCTTTTTCAATCTTGGACCAGATGAAAACCCACAATCAAACACCTTCAAGTATTTGGGTCTTCTGCATGGGCCCCCATTCCAAAAGAGAAATGCAAGGTTATGGATCCTCAGGGTAGGCCTTGCATATTTGTTGCATATTCAGATAGTTTCAAAGGCTACATGATTCTCCATCCTACCACACATGAGTTGTTCATCAGGAGGAGTGTTCGTTTTGAGGAAGATCCCTCTAGTTCTTCCTCTACCACTTCTCAAGCCTTCATTCATATGGAGACATTGTGACAACATGATGATGGTTCTTCTGAGGATTTTAATCCTCCTAATCACAATGAGGAGTCTTCCTCTTCTGATGAGAATGATGATAATCAATCTACCTCCTCTCTTAGTCATCTTTCAGAGGGTGATGATCATCCTCTAGATTCTCCACACTCTCCATCCACTGGGACTCTTTGGGCTCATTAGACATTGGAGTCGGTAGGTGATTGGGTTGGTGATCCTTCAGATGTGAGAAGAATACAGTCGCAGTTTGCACAAGCTTCACATATATTTATTGCTATAGCTTCTGATCCACAATTCTTTCAGGAAGCTCCTAGTATCCCCGAGTGGGATGCTGCTATGCAAGAGGAGTTTAGTTCCTTAGAGAGGAGCCATACTTGGGATTTAGTGTCTCTTCCTAAGGGACAAAAACTTGTTCAGTGCAAGTGTATCTATCAAAAAAAATTTGTTGCAGATGGGTCGGTTGATAAGTACAAGGCTCACCTGGTTGACAAAGGATTCTCCCAGGTTCCTAGGATTGATTACTCTGAGACCTTTGCACCACTTTCCAAAATGAATTCCATCTAATTTGTCCTTGCCATTGCTGCATCCCATTGCTAGGAAGTTCATCAAATGGTTGTGAAGAGTGATTTTCTTCACGGTGACCTTCAGGAGGAGATATATACAGAGAAACCAAAAGGGATTTATCCAAGATCCTTCACTTGTTTGCCACTTACAAAAGTCTCTCTATGGCCTTAAATATGCCCCTCAATCTTGGTATGCCAAGATGGACTCATTACTTCTACCAGTTGGGTTTTCTCCATGCCATTTGGATCTGAATGTCTATATTTTGCAGCAGGATGATACTCTCACTTTCCTTGTCCTCTATGTTGATGACTTGTTGATCACAGGGAGCCACTCATCCCATATCATGGCAGTAAAAACTTCCCTTCATGATCGCTTCTTGATGTCTGACTTAGGCCTTCTCCACTAATTCTTACGGATTGAGATCACTCAGTCACCTTTTCGTATCTTCATTTGATAGCATAAGTATGCTCTCGATATGCTCTCTAGATTTCACATGGTTTATTGTAAGTCTGCACCGACTCAATTTATGTTAGGATTCAAACTTGAGGCTTCTTGTTCTTCACCCTTGATCGATGCTACTTTGTATCGTCAATTGGTTGGTAGCCTCATATATTTGACTCACACAAGACCTGATATTTCATATATTTTGGGCATAGTCTCCAGATTCATGTAGGAACACCATGAGATGCATTGGAAAGAAGCTAAGAGGATTCTTCATTATATATAGGGTACTCACAGTTATGGGATCCATTATACAGCAGGTGTGGATATTAAATTGATAGGATACACAGATTTAGATTGGGTAGGTGATTCTCAGGACCACAAGTCTACTTCGAGGTATTGCTTCTCTCTTGGTTGAGGTCCAATTTCTTGGTCGAGCAAGAAGCAGGTTGCTATTGTTGTTTCATCCACTGATGCTCAGTATCAAGGAGCAGTTAATGCTGCTACTGAGGCCATTTGGATTTAGAACATCCTCACTAAGTTTGGCATTCCTTTCTGCAAGCCCACAATCCTCTTTTGTGATAATCAAAGTGCCATTCAGATTTCTCGCAATCCGGTCCATCACCAGTGGACCAAGCACATTGAGATTCACATGTCCTACATTCGGGAGTTGATTCATGAGAAGGTTCTTGATCTTCAGTATTGTTAGAAATCCAATCAGATTATTGACATCTTCACCAAATCCTTCACTAAGAGAAAGTTCATTCATCTACATGCTTTTCTTGGGGTGCGACATGTGTCTACTTCTACTAGATCCTTTTAGCTTCTTGTTTACACTCTTTTGGAGAGGAGTTTTTTTCCCACTGGTTTTCTCCTTTTCTCCGGTTATGAGAGGTTGCATTATAGTTATACAAGGGTACCTAACATGGCTCTTGTGCCAAGACCCTTCTTCTCTACATCCACCTAAGTTGTTCTTAAGGGGGAGTTTTAGTGTAGGATTTATTTCCTAGATGGGTTAATTCTATTTCCCTTTATTTCAAGGATTTCCTCCACATGTTTTTTAATCTTTCTTAGGTGATAATGTAAGTGCCTCCACCTACCAAATATAGGTGCCTCCATTTACTAAATTTAGGTGAACTCATTTACTAAATGTAGGTGACTCCATTTACTAAATGTAGGTTCCTGCACCTACCACATGTAGGTGCCTCCACCTCTCCTTTGCCTATATAAACATGCTTACTTACTTGTATTTGGATATTGGAGATATATTGGATATGCTAGGATAGCATAATAGAGATTTTCCTTGATGTTGTTATGCCTCTGAGAATTTACCTCAAGTTTGTCTAATATTGTTATTCTTATTGTTTATTTTTGTTTATTTGTCTAATACTTTCAATTGGATTTTTGGTTACATCTGTTTTTACAGATTCTAACAATTTTTGCATCCTGTTTCCAGTATTTAATTCCTACAGTGATAAACTAGTTTCCCTTTCAAGAAATATGTTTCTTGCAGCTATAGACTAGTTTCCCTTCCAATCATTTTTTTTCCTATAGCCATAGCATGGTTTGAGTGAAACCTTGGTGCATATATCTTTCTGACCCGTTTCAAGTACTACGTCCCTCCAGGTTGATAAATTAAATGAGTTTTTTTGAGGAGGATAGTTGCTTAGTAGGATGTCCAATCCCCGACTCTTTGTGAGAGCCTACTTTTGTATTCCTTTAATAGATCCGATCAATTGTAATGTTAAATCCTTTTGGTCGATAGATGATAGGAGCTTGGAGTTTTGAACAAAAATTGAAAACAAATTGCTTTTGTTTCCTTGCAAATTCATGGTTTCTTGTTTAATAGTCATCTTGTATGGATAGATACAGACTGAATAGGGATTAAAACCAATTGGAGAACTTGGAGAAATTAATTAGATTTCTTTTGGTTTTTTCCCATCAATTTTGGTTCAGATGTGGGCAAGTTCCATCCATATTTGTGATTACAGGTCTAAAACACTACATACCTAGGGTATTGTCATAAAATGGTGAATAACTCTTCATTGCACCAGGGAAAAATCCTCATTCTTGCTGTAATGAAGGGCCTATGTGTATACTACATGATTTTTAAGGTCTTGGAACAAAATAAATTGGATTCACTTGTCAAATACATGAATTAGGCTAGGCATCTCTATGTAAGTAGCCATGATGTACTAAGGGTTTGTGTGCAGATATTTTGATGAAGGTGTTAGGAACAATCTAAGGGTGGATTTGGCTATTTTTAATATATTCAAACATGTTTTAGACACTTGATTTCAAAGATCAAAGCTATGTAGGGTACTTGCTTTGTAAATGAGTCCTATTATGCCTATTAGGTATGTTTGAGATAGTACAATTTTGCACAGTCAACAAGGGTTCCAAAGTCTGAAAGCTGGGAATGTCTCATGTATGGATAAATGATATATGAAAGTGTTTTGTTTTTTGGAAATTATTTTGGAAGTTTGTGAGTTATGGTCTAAAAGGTCGTGTGGAAGGGAAACAATGATTAGGCATGTCTCTGTGCAAGTAAAGCTTATTGGTTGTGTAGGATAGTAAATGTACTTGTTTCCTTTTACTTTGGGACCCTAAAGTCTATGAAAGAAATTAGATTGTGTCAAACACATCTCTATAGTTGAATGGATTTTTATGTTTGTGTAAGTGATGTCAATAGAAGAACTTACAAAGATGTTTGATGTGAGAAGTTGTATCTAATAAAATGAGGTTGATGAAAGGTTTAATTTTGGTGAGGAATGCACATGATTCCAAGTTCCTAGGGCCACGTTGAGTCAGTTTGATCAGACTTGGAGCAATTTGGTGCATTGTGAGAAATTGTAACAAAGTAGGATTTAATTTTGGGTATTGTGGTTGAAATCCATTAGACTTCCTTATGCCTCTACATCAAGATGCTATTAGTCAATTCATAATTTGTGGACTCTTGTCCATTGTGGATTATAATTAGATATTGTTGTAAGGTAGTGATCTTTCCTTTGGGTTGAATCCCTTATTGTATTTAAGTACTGAGCTCTAGGGAGTGTGCTTGAATGCATGTCATGCATTCCCCTTGTATTACACCTACCATGGTATAGTGCTTTTAACAGAGTACATCATCTTGTGGGTTTGATCCCCACTTTGATTTTTCCCTTAATCAAGTTTCCACATTAAAAATCTTGGTGTTAGGTGTTGAGTAATGTGTTGTGATCTTACATTAATGTTTATTATTCAGATCTGAGATTAGAGTTACAAGTTGGATAAAGATTTGAAGTTTTGGGATACGACCAATTCACTCCCCCCTCTTAGTTGTGTGTATTGTGTTGATTCTAATAGTTACTTATGTGCATGATGGACATATTATAGTACCAAGGAAAACAAACTTTCACGTGTCTCAAAAGAAAATATACAATTTCCATTAACTATGTATTTTTGGTCTAAATTAAAAAATAAAATTATTTTGAATATTTTTGCCGATGTGATGGATATTATAGAGATTGTGGTATTAATAGTGGTCAACTTGGTGAAATTTTTTAATAATATCCCTAATTTGCAATCCTTACAAGTTTAATTGTCATCCTTTACGATATTAGGGCGACTTTCTATGGCTTTGAAGGAATTGGCATGGTGTTACTACTTGAGGTGGTGGAAGATAAGAAGAAATTTTTTAGTGGAATTATGGATTTTCTTATTCTACTTATCTTGTTTACTTATGGATGTTTTTCCCCACTAGAATACTTTTTAGAGACTAGAGGCATCATTATGTTGAATTTGGGGAAGAAATTGATGAAATATCTGTTCTTTAGAGAGTAGGGAATAAGATATTATAGGAGGTTAGAGGCAAAGGAGGCAAGATGAAATGCATCATCTTGAGTTAGCTTCTTTCCTAGAGATGATTCATTGCATGAGAAGAACTCTATTTGTGTTCCTAAACAAAAGAGGTGGCTTGGCATCATGTTTGTCCCTTAAAGGAGCGATGGGGGGCAAGATTTTTGTGGGTGCACTTGGTGTATTCATGTTTGGTTTGTGATTTTTCAAGAACTCGAGGAGCCATTTGTCACACTCGAAGGAGATGTGAAATTTCAAAGGAAAGGTTGTCTCATGTGTAGGCATGTGGTTGGTGATTTGTATAGTAGAGGAGGAAATGCTTCTACAACACTTGAGGAGGTGTTAGACACACTCAAAGGAGATGTGGACTTTTAGAGGAAAGGTGTCCCATGTGAAACACTAGAAGAGGCATTAGACACAATCTGAGGAAGGGTGGTCCCACAATAGTGGGTTACACTTTTTTGCCAACTTTGACACTAAAATGAACATTCTAATTATTTTTTTGTATTTCGACACCTAATTCTATAAAAATGCTAGGAATTTGAAGATTAAATGTAAACATGTGACTTTTAGAATTTTGTGTTCAGATTCTAAATATATTATTTTTAAAAAATTTGGAATTTATTTGTATCCATTTTTCTATCTCCTACAAAAATTAGTTTCTATCGAAAAAAACATTTTTAAAGAGTGACATTCATTTGGTCGAGCATAATGTTTTTTTTTTAAAATGATACAAATGTAATTCTTTTGAATTTAGGTTTGTATCACCAATATATAGTGTATCCAATTGGTTTTGAATATGATTTGGTTGAATATTTTATAGTTTATTAAGTTTTGAAGCGACATAAACTATAATTTAGACATAGGTTCATTTGGTCACCCCTAACTTGTTTTGTATATATCAAAATTCATTTTTTTCTTTTTTTTAGAAATAGAACATAAATAACTAGTGTCTAGATATGTTTAATAATTTTTTAAAACCTATTTTATTAATTTTCCATAACCATTGAACATAGAAATTGATATACAATGCAAAGCCTATGTTTAGTAAAACTAAAAATACAAAATCATAATAAATCAGTATATATTAAAATTGAATAATCATTGGAAATATTTCTTTGAGTAGTACCATCGCACATCTAGGTTTGTCAAATGAATTCATTTGGTCCCCCAAAAATCTACTGTCAAAGTGATTTTTTGTTAGCATTTTTATAGGTGCAAAGGAGACTCGGTTGTAGGTATGACCGAGGAGTAGAGAGATTATATCAAAGAGAGTTTGACCTAAGATACTTTTATCTAACCATTTTTCAATTAATTCATTCAAATGGGACCTCTCAAGGCTTAAATCATCATATTTTCTTAAAAAGTGTAATATCAGCAAAATTAGGATGTTTGAAAAAATGTAACCCACTATTGTGGGGTCACCGAAAAAAGTAGAATTTTGTAGGAAATTTCTCTCATTGTGCATGGGGTCCAGGAACAATTTTATGTTCATGTTGTGTAGACAGTTGCAGGTTCTATAGTCAATAGATCCACTGATGTAGTTAGTTTGGTGTTTCCTAGAGATTCTACATTTTGGAGATCCACTATTGCAGTAGGTTTAATGTTTTATGTATGAGCGAGGAGGATTGGTGAAGGTGCTTCATCTAAGTCTTCAAAAGGGTTGGGTTTAAAACCCTAGCAATGTTCCACTCTTGTTTAGATTAATGTAATAAGGGAGGAATGTTGGCATATTACATTATAAGTAGATTTAGTTTTATGTATTTTAGTGATAATACTATCCCATAGTTATTAGTAGTAATGTAATTGGTTTAAGCTTGATGTATTGCCTATTTGAAGGCATCTTGATTGAATCAATAGCCATATCAATCTTCTCTTTTGTTCTAATAAGTTTTGCACCCCACTTTATTGCTGGAGTTTCTAATTTTGAGGTTGATTTTCAAAACTCCTTAACTCCCTCATTTGACCTCCTTTTTTAGTGCAATTGTTTTTGACTTGGGCTATATTTTCATGTTGTACATAGTGGCAATTTTTTTTCTCATTTTAATAAGAATAAACCGTGTAGCCAAATCTTACAGCAATAAATAATATACCATCAATATATAATGCAATATATATAAAATGATCACCAATAAATTTATAATAAATACATTCATCTAATTTAGAACACTCCAATCCCAAACTCAAAACATATGTATCAAATTTCTAGTACCACATCTTAGGACTCTGTTTGAGCTCATACAAATATTTCTTCAATTTACAAACCAAATGACTTTTACATTTTACCATGTAATGCTTTGGTTGTGTCAGATACATATCCTCCAAATCAACATGAAAGAAAATACTTTTCACATATATTTTATCACCTTGTCAATCATAAGAAATAGCAATAGGAAGAATAATATAATAGATATCATTTTTGCAATAAGAGATAATATCTCACTATAATCAACTACCTCGACTTGAGATTATAATGGGTACCATTTTTGCAATATAAGAAAATATTTCACTATAATCAGTTTTTGCATTCAAATCTTGCAATGTTCAATCCTTATTTAAATTGAAGTAATAAGGGGGGCTATTGGTAAATATTAGATCAATAGATTAATTTTGATTAAATAAATTAGAGTGTTAGTTAATTATTAGTAATCTAATTGGTTACTTTTGGAAAACTATATTCATTACAATAATTTATATGAGAAAATAAGGCTTTAAATCCATGACAATGCAATGAGTAATCATCTCATTGAGATCAAATTTATTATATCTATGTTGATTGTGATGTGCATCATGTAAGGCTACAAATGTGTATTTTATTTTCTACCATTTTCAACCCAAAACTAGGGTTCAATTCCCTTTGTAACATAAAGAAAAAAAAAACATGACACAAATAGCGAATGAGATGATAAAGTGAGAAACAATAAACCGACAATAAAATAATAGCACAAATACTACAACATATATAAAAAACTAAGAATTGTTCAAGGTAGCAAGAGCTCTTACAAAATAATTACACCAGTCACATCTATCAATAATCTTTGAATTTGTAGGCTAAAAACCAAACACATAAGCATGATACTACCTTGTCTAAACCATGGTCGAAGAATCTAAAACACCATCTCTAGAGTGTTTCTCAAAGTAGCATTAGGATCAATATTTTCACTAACAATGGGCAAGGGAAAACCAAGGGAAGGAATAATAGAATTCACCATAACATCACCAACAGGGGAAATAGGAATAACATGCATTAATTTATTAAGGGTCATATGTAGAGACAACTAAACATCAAAATCCTTGGGTTGAACATATCTCCACCAAGAAGTCAACTAATACTTCATCTTAGAGCATGCACAATGCTCAACCAAATAACAAGTGCCAAAATTAAAATGAAAACAAGTGGAGATACCTTTGTATTCCAAAATATATCACCAATGATAATATATAGCATTTAGCACTATCTTAACAAGAAAATGCCTTGCGAAAATCTAAGTCCACAATAATTTTAATATAGATTATATTTGGAAACTAGTCAATGGTAGGATAAATCAAAATAAACCTCCAAACTTAATATGACTAATGTTATATTTAATATTATAAGCTTAACTCCTATAATTATAATAAGGTGTTTTCAAAGTAGTTTGGACCACTTATGAAGAATTTTCATTTTGTAAATAAAAAATTATAATGTAATATGGTCATGTAGTAGGTCCACCTCCCCGCCACCCACCCCCCCCCCCCCCCCCCCCCCCCTCAAAAAAAAAAAAAAAAAGAAGTGAGACCAATGATCGTGCAAAAGAGACACCCACACTTGAGCAGTTGATGTGACATTACATGATTGGTTTCTTTTTAGAATAAATGATACATTTCTTTTTAGAATAAATGATTGGTTTCTTTTTAGAATAAATGATACCATCTCTAAAATGACATTAGTACATTACATAAACATTTTATTCGAACATTATAGTGTAGATCATCAATTAATCATTACGTTATTATTTTATATTTGAATTATTATAACAGGATGTCTTGACAACCCATAAAAAAAAAAAAAACATCCTTATCCTTATGAAATTTCTTCTCTTCTCTTGGATAGATATCGATAGAACATAGAGGGGTATTTCATAGTGATTATGCATCAATTTGAAAGGTGTAAGCTTCAACCCAATCGCAAACTCCTAAAAGTTTCCTCATCTTATAGATCAATGGAACACTAAGTGACTTACATAGAGCCAAATAACTCAGCAGTTACTATTCACATAAACTTAATGGAGAGGAGATTCGTGTCCTTTAGGATTTGTATGAACATAGGCTGGCCTACCCATGCACCATCAAACAAGGTAAGAATTATTACATGTAAGTACAAAATCTAAACAGGATAGAATACCAAAGTGTACATTGATCAAGCTCCACAGAAACCGCACTTAAGGGCCATATCTCTAATGGTGTTTTTCAGTGCATCTTCTTCTGCCTCTTCACTCTGTACTCAATTCCAACACTGTATCAGCTAACATATATTTTAAATTCTAAGTGCGTATCAGAACCAATGATAATTTTAGTTTGACAAGGTTCTCTACCTTAGCAATGACAATCTTGATGATGTGGTCACCAAAGCAGGTAACATTACAACTTTGAATATCCAATAATTGAAGGGATTCGAGGGCCTTTGTAAGGTGCACTAATACATGTGGCTCCTTTTTGCAATATATCCTAATGTGAAAAGTCCCTTCTTCTATCTTGGAGATATCAATCTGTCCTTCATGTATATACAAGAAGATAAAAAGTTTACACTCTAATTCCTCATGCCTGAATAAAAAAACAAAATAGCTGAGAAATGCTTACATTAAGTGGGCTATGCCCATGACAGGGAGCCTTTCTTTCAGCAGTGGGATTGGTTTTTGGGATGTGACAGCTGACTTCTTGTGACTGGTAGTTGTTATTATCCACCTCAGCAGTGGCAGATGTCAGGGAAGAGGTGGAAGAGCATTCATTCTTGATGGGGTGAAGGGAAGCAATCTCAGCCTCAATATCACTTGCCTGCTTTTGCAAGTCTTTAATATACTTGATTGAATCTGCTATAATAGAGGCCTTGTCCATCTGGATATAATTCATCACAGATTACGTACATTTAAATCAAAGTATTAAAACTGCTAAAAACCGTAAATAATCCATACACTAGTTATCCAAAACTCAATAAAAAGTTCTGTTGTGGTTTATGCAATAAATAAGTATACACTTGTTTCCAAATTTTCTTATTTTGTAATCTAATTTTAAATTTTATTTAAAACTTATTTATTCTTAAATTAGGCATGGTTTGATTATATTATTGAATAGAATATTTTCTTGAAAACTTGAGCTAAAATTTATAGATTGTAAGATAGTAATCTTCTAGCTGATCTATATTATAAAATGCAAGAATCAGGCCCAAAAGTTGTAAAGTTTCGAAAGCGAAAAAGAAAACAGCAGATACAAAACAAATGACAAATACACAACAACAGCATTTATCCTGGTTCACCACAAAAGTGGCTACATCCAGACTGAGAGCAGAAGAATTATATTAAACTCAATGATCAATTACAATGAGAAGTGGAGCTAAGTTTATAAGCTCATAACTGAGCAACTGAAAGGACAAAGGCTGCAACAAGACAAAATGTCTGTTGGCCTTCCAATACTCAACAAACTCCCACCGGAAGTCAACGGATATTTCAGCTGATCAGGCATTCCCCTGCTCTACATGCTGACCTACTTCAGCTTAACAAGTCCAAGAGAAGTTCTTGCACATTCGAACTTCTCTTTGGTTACAACTTTCGTGAATATATCTTATGGATTGATTTTGGTATCAATCTTTTCAACCTTCAACCTGCCCTCTTCAACCATATGCCGAACAAAGTGAGCATGAATGTCAATGTGCTTTGAACGTCGCTGAGATGCATGATTATGAGCCATAAAGATGGCACTGCGACTGTCACTAAATAGAACATAATTATTTTGTTGGTTCTTCATTTCACCAAGTAGTCGCTGCAACCAAATCATCTCCCGAGCACCTTCAGAAAGAGCCAAATACTCAGCTTCAACCGAGGAGAGAGCAACAGAATGTTGCAGCCTTGAGGCCCAACTAATGGCAGTTCCAGCGAACATGAATGTGTAACCGGTAGTAGATCTACGCTTATCCAACTCTCCGGCAAGATCTGAATCCGTGAATCCTCACAACTGTTTATGATTGCCACCAAAGCATAAAGAGAAATCTGAAGTGCATTTTAAGTATCCTAGTATCCATTTAACAGCTTCCCAATGAAGCTTCCCGGGGTTGCTCATAAACCTACTTACTACTCCCACCGCATGGGCAATGTCGGGACGAGTGGAAACCATAGCATACATTATGCTACCAACTGCTGATTTATAAGGAATGTTGTCCATGAATTCCTTTTCCTCTTGTGTTTTAGGGCACAATTCGGAAGACAACTGAAAATGAGAAGCAAGAGGAGTAGAAACTATCTTGGCATCATTCATGTCAAATCTGTCCACAACTTTGTTAATGTAATCCTTTTGAGACAAAGTAATTTCTTTCTTCTTTCTATCCCGTGTGATTGTCATGCCAAGAATCTTCTTGGCTGCCCCTAAGCCCTTCATGGCAAATTTGCTTGCCAACTTGGTTTTCAACTCACCAACAATTCGAGAACTTGTGCCAGCGATCAACATGTCATCAACATATAGCAGAAGAATAACAAAATCACCATTTGGAAGTGTCTTGTAAAAAACACATGGATCAAATTCACATCTTATAAAATTTTGATCAATCATGAAGTGATCAAATTTCAAATACCACTGTCGTGGGGCTTGCTTGAGCCCATATAAACTCCTTCTTAATCTGCAATAAAGATGTTCTTGCCCTTTGTCTATAAAACCTTGAGGCTGCTCCATATACAGCTCCTCATCCACATCACCATGGAGAAATGCAGTCTTGACATCAAGCTGTTTCAATTCAAGATCCCACATAGCTGCAAGTCCCAAAACAGTCCAGATGGTTGTCATTTTAACAACCGGTGAGAAAATTTCTGTGAAATCAATCCCTTCTTGCTAAGCGTATCCTTTTATTACTAGTCGTGCTTTATAGCATTTTAAACCTCCGCCTTCATCTTTCAATTTGTAAACCCACTTGTTCTTAAGGGGTTTCCGATTTGGTTGTAGAAAGACCAAATCCCAAGTGTGATTACCTTCCAAGGAGCTCATTTCTTCTTGCATAGTAGTCATCCATTTTTCTTTATCACTGCTGAGACAAGCGTCTTTATAAGTAGCCGGTTCAACTTTCTCCGAAATTAACAATTCGGGCTCTGCCTCTTCAGCGAATAAGAGTTCATAGTCTGCAAATTTTGAAGGAATTTTCTTCTGCTTGGTTGATCTCCTCAATCCTAGATTTTCCCCAATTGCACTACTCTGTCCAAGAGTCATAGAATCATCACGCTGGGAATTGGTGTTTTCAATTTGGTGGGCTGTGGAGAGTTGGGCTCTGGCTTTTTCCCCAAATATTGTAACTTTCCCAAAGTCTCTATTTATTCCAAAATGCTCATCATTGGAGGGACTTCTTACGCCATGTGGGGCTGTAGCAGACTTTCCATTCTCTGCTTCGTGTGAGTTTACCCTCTGCACTGTAGTTGAATTGAGAGGAGGACTCAATACATAGTTGTCTGTCTTATGCAGAGATGAAGGGGAGCAGCTTATGTCATATCAGTATCCACATTTATCTTGCCCTCCACACAGGTCTTGTGCTCCACACGGGCTCTGTGATTCATGCAGACTTTGCTTTGAACGCAGGCTCTTCTCACCATGCGGGTCAAAGACCAATTCGCGCGGGGTATGCTATTCAAGAGATGTGCAGTGCCGTGTGTGAATGGGAGAGTTGTTTGCTGACCGTCGTGGAGCTGTAGGGGAGTAGGGTGGGTCTTCATGCGATCTGTGGTCTCCACGCGGGCTTCCATACTCTGCTGCCCCTCCAAAATCTGTTGCCACTCCATACTGCGTGGACTTACACAGACTCATGCAGTTCATAGAGCTTGGCATTGATATCTCTGCTGTTGCTACAGAGTGTAGCGGGATATTCACTTGTCTAGTGATTTGGGGAGGACTCTGTTCGCAGCCTGTAATGGCATGTGCTCTGTTATCAGGCTGAAGGTTATGGTGGTTATTAAAGCTAGGATCATAACTTGAAGATGGTGAAGAATTTGCAGAGGCAGGAGCTAAAACAGAGGTAGGTGAGATATTAGAATGTATAGGATGTGAATTTTGGTTTTGAGAGGAATCAAAACCATTGCTGGAAAAATCCATTAAAGGAACATAATCTTTTATATGTGTTTCCTCTGATAAGGCTGGAAACATTGTCTCATCGAAAACCACATCTCTACTCCTCACGATTTTCTTCTCAATTGGATTCCACATTCAAAAACCAAACTGATCTTCTCCATAGCCCATAAAGATACACTGTTGAGATTTAGAATCCAATTTGCTCCTTTTTTCTTTAGGAACATGAACAAATGCTTGGCAACCGAACACTCAGAGATGAGAATAAGAGATTCGCTTCCCCAACCACTCCTCTTCCGGGATACCGAAATCCAACCGAGATGAAGGACTCCGATTAATTAGATACACAGCTGTATTGCAAGCCTTAGCCCAAAACTCCTTGCTTAAACCAGCATTAGAAAGCATGCATCGTGCTTTCTCAAGGATGGTTCGGTTGAGTATTTCCGCTGCTCCATTCTCTTGGGGAGTGAAAGGAACAATCTTAATTCTCCAAATACCTTGGTCTGCACAAAAATTGTCAAACTCCAAGGAGCAGAATTCTCCTCCATTATCCGTTTTCAAGCATTTAATCTTATAACCACTTTGATTTTCAACAAGTGCTTTGAAAATCTTAAATTTTGAAAACACTTCAGATTTGCGAAAAATCATATAAATCCATACCTTCCTTGTACAATCATCAAGAAACGTGACAAAATAATTCACCCCTCCATGAGAGCTTACCTCCGTGGGACTGAAGACGTCTGAGTGTATCAACTCCAATGGTGTTGTCTTCTTGTCATGGCCATTCTTCAAGAAGCTGACCCGTTTTTGTTTCCCACAAAGACAATGTTTGCAGAATTCCAAATCTGAAGATTGAAGACCGGGTAATTGATCTCTATTCAGCATAACCTCAAGGCCTTTCTTACTCACGTGACCCAATCTTTGATGCCAAAGGGCAGCATCGCTGCCCACAAGAGTCATAGCAGCTCCCACCTCACCAATAGTTTCAACAACATAAAGGCTGCCCACTTTATCGCCTTTTGCGATAACCATAGAACCACTAGTGACTTTCCATTTATCTGTGAG
>MU227555.1:686365-715136 GCA_018584345.1 Thuja plicata
ATGCCTAACATCTTTTAACAGCCATTTAACTCCTCCATTTAAATGCAAAACAATATCACCTCTTCCAATAATTTCACACGAATTATTGTCCCCCAAATAAACTTTTCCAAACTCACCTTCTTGGTAGCTTGTAAGCAAATCCATGCAAGAAGTGGCGTGAAAGGAAGCACCGGAATCTAGGACCCAAGATTCAGATGTTGTGTCGCTTGTGGAGAGAATTAAGATGCCATCATCTCTATCATGAGCTATGTTTGCTCCGCTGTCCAAAACCTTTTGTTGTGCCTTCTTGTATTTTCTACAATCTTTCTTGACATGGCCAGATTTGCCACAAAACCAGCAGCCGCCTTCTCTTCCTCTAGATTGTGATCTTCTAGCTGATTGTGGCCGCCAATTGTAATTATTTCTGCCTCTATACTGGCTTCTTCCTCTATTTTCAGTGTTGACCATGGTAAGAGCATCACCGGATGGAGTGTCTTTGTTACTTCTTCTCATATCTTCACTAAGTAAAGTGGCAACCACTTCATCGTAGACCAGCTTCTTCTTTGTGGAATTAGAAGTGCTAATAGCTGTAACTACGGGATCCCAACTGTCGGGTAAGGAACACGACAAGATAATGGCTTTGGCTTCGTCATCTTGTGTCATGCCAACTGAGGTTGCTTGACATAGAAAAGTGTTTAAATCATTTATATGATTTGACATCGCAGCCCCTTCCTTCATTTTTAACTTGTAGAGTCTCTTCATAATGAAGATTTTATTTGCAGCCGATGCCGTCTCATACATGCTCTGAAGTTTATCCCAAATTTCTTTTGCTGTCTTCTCATTCAAGACATTGAACAAGACATTTTGCGATAGCGAAAGAAAGATTGATGCCATCGCTTTATTATCTATTTTCTTCCAATCTTCATCTGACATCGCAGCTGGTTTCTTAGTTTTTCCTTCCAGCGCGATTGATAAGTCTTGCTTGATTAGCAAGGAACGCATCTGCACTTTCCACAGGCTGAAGTTCTTGCCTATGAATTTCTCCACTTTTGTATCCTCCATCTTTCCGGAAATTCAACGCCGATTTCCAATCTGCACAACCTGTGCTCTAATACCAATTGTAAAGTTTCGAAAGCGAAAAAGGAAAAAGCAGATACAAAACAAATGACAAATACACAATAACAACATTTATCCTGGTTCACCACAAAAGTGGCTACGAGCAGAAGAATTATATTAAACTCAATGATCAATTACAATGAAAAGTGGAGCTAAGTTTATAAGTTCATAACCGAGCAGCTGAAAGGACAAAGGGTGCAACAGAACAAAATGTCCGTTGGCCTTCCAATACTCAACAAAAGTGACCGGATATCTGTCTCATACTAGAAAAACAACACCACCATTTATAGAATGAGATGAATATCTGACAATATTTGGTTTGATCCATTTTGCAGCATCTGGATTATCTAATGTGATTGTGACATGTGAAGAAGATTGTAGAGTGAGCGTCTTTTCTCACGCAATTTCATTGGTTTAAGGCATGAAATTTGAATAGAAGGTGCAAAAGAGGAGAGTACTGTTGAGAATCAGTGTTTTGATGTCTGACAGCTGATTGGTGTGGTGTTTGATTGGTGCTTGGTGTCTGGTTTGCCTTATTAAAAACCAACATTAGGTTGCCCTTCATTGCCGCTGCATAGTCTATCCCTCCCACCATTTAAATGTATGGAATGACTTCACACATCCGCATTAGCAGCCAACAGAAAAAAATGCCTTCGGGAAAATAAGTAGAACGTCAAATCAAGCTGCATAGATACTCGTTGAATCATTTTGAAAAGAAGTGTGAGGAGGAGACCCATGGAGTCCACAAGTGATACGTTTTCTCTCAAAAGGCTCTTGGTATAAGGGTAAGATGCTTGCTTAAAAAACGTTATGCAGAGAAATATTTGATACAGAAAACAATTGCTATGAATGAACAAAAGACCATCAGATGCAAAATAAATGATAATATTCAGTAAGGACCAGGACTGATTACTTAGTGGACAGTGATGCAAAAACATATACCCAGGTGATAATCAACACAATCAAGCAATGTAAAGAGATGGCTGCAAAGAGTATATTTATGAGATTTATAAACAAGATGAAGTGTTAGATATTGGTGTTATAAATTTATATTTACAAAAATAGAATTTTATCTTTTGTATTAGAAAAGTTATGTTTGATGATATAAATGTCATTTATAAAAATAGTTTTGATTAAAGTAAGTGGAGAGCCCCAATCAAATCAGAAAAAGACCATCAAAACTAGAAGTTTTTGGAGGACAAAGCAGTAGAGTTATACTAAGGTAACCAAATATAACACAATAAAGCTGAATGAAACCTATACTTATCACAAGAAGCTATTAAAGATCAGAGTTGAGACCCCAAAGTGGGCCTACTGTAACAATTTTAGATTTCTGGGTTGAGAGGGATTCAGTCCTTCTCTTGTAGTGTAAAACAGTCTAATAAGAAACATCTTTTTTGGGAGAATCAAAGGGAGAAGTGCTGACAAAACCATCAAAGGTATACTTAGACAAGTTCAACAAGCAGGCCACCATACCTAGAAGGGTAACTTAGCGATCCAAGGATAAAGAGTCAGGAACTATGTACTAGACAAGGCTAGAGCTTGAAAGAGCACTAGAAGGGGCCATAAGAGCATTGACAACATGATCTATCAAAGAAGGGACCACAGGAATATGGATCACTTGGGTCGGGGCCACAAGAGCTGGGATATAATAAGTCATTGAAGTCGGAGCGGTGGTCAGGGAGGGAGGCATTGAGTCTGTAGGAGAATCTGACCCAAAGTCCAAATACGTAGGGAACACTGTGAGATGACACCATTCAACATCTTTCCTTTAGGTAGGAGAGGAGTGAAGGAAGAAGCCACGAGAGAAAAAAGAGGCTAAATGCCTTGTAGCAAAACAACGTCTACACCACAAAAAAAATCTCCCTTCATAGTCCAGGATCTATCTACAAAGCAGGTCGCAAACCTTTAAGTTCAATCGTAGGAAAAAGTAGTTTAGAAAGCTCTGAAATCTACTGAAATCATAGTATAGGAAGTATGGGAGTGCAATCGTAGGAAAAAGTAGTTTAGAAAGCTTTGAAATCTACTGAATTCATAGTATAGGAAGTATGGGAGAAAAGGTTCGTATTAAGATCAACTTTGATGATGCGGTCCAACTTGTTGGCAATAGTTTTGTAGGCAGCATTGTGCCAAACGTGGAAGGGAAAGTAAGGTAGCCTTACCTAGGTAGGCGAAAACTCAATAGGATCCACCAATGGATTGAAAGAGGGTATCCTATTAGCGTATTACATTGTTACGAGTGGTTATGCAATATAGTTATAAATGGTGCTCGAATTATTACAACTACATCATATCCTTTGTATAAATT
Source organism: Thuja plicata (assembly GCA_018584345.1). NCBI lineage: Eukaryota > Viridiplantae > Streptophyta > Pinopsida > Cupressales > Cupressaceae > Thuja > Thuja plicata. Next base: position 689,769 of record MU227555.1, read on the forward strand.
GTCCTCGCATTAAATTGAATAATTATCAATGAACATTTCAGATTTCTCTCTTTCATTTGGTATCATAACGCAACTTCAAAACATATTGGTAATGTCAAGCACAATGGAACTATCGCCAAATGTATGCCCAGTGCTAACTCGATCAACATAGCTTAAAGAGCACAGGGTAATAATATGTAAGCAAAGAAAACTATAGTTCTTTGTTGATGTATTTATTGTATGTACGCCAAGAGAATTATTATTACTACAGAAATATAAAATGCTAATGTGTTGAACACTAAGAAAGCTTTGATAAGGCCATTGTAGATCAATACAACAAACACTTTACTTCTACCATATTCTTGAGTTCCTCCTAGAAATGTAAAGAATGCTTGAAAAGTTACTGCTGCAAATAATATTGACCATATGGAAAGAGTGTTGATTGAATATGAGTCAGGTCTCTTCATAATGTTTTATCCTTTTTGCACTACTTCCTTCAAGAAACTACTTTAAATATAGAAAAAATAAAGTTAGTGAACTTTTATTAAGAAATCAAAATAGTTTTAGATATGTTTCGCTTTGCATCCATTTTCAACAATTTGGAAATCCTATTTTGGTAGTTTGGAGTTCAAAGGAGACAAATGTTTTAAATTTGAAGGAGATAGAGGAAATATGAAAATACATAGCATGCCCTCTTGGCTCAACCCACTATATCCATGGAATGCTACCTCATTTGAAATGCTTGTGCACCACAAAAGAACCCAACATGCACCAATTTATTCAAGATTTTGTTCCTAAATCATGGAGTAATTTTTCCATCTCAAGCTCCAAATGTTTCTAAAGGTGCATGGTTTGATTTTGAATCATTCTACTATTTCATGAGATGTGATAGGTTAGGAAAAGAAGGGAAGCGTTGTTATTATTTTAGTAGTAATCCAATATTAAGAAGTGGGAAAACAATAATAAAAGAGGTATCATATACATAAGGGTATTTTCTATTTATTTAGAGGTAAAAGATTGAATAGTGAGTCAATCATTTGTTGAAGGGTTTAAGTAATGCAATGTTCTATTTTGATGGCATCAATCTTTAAAGGTTCTTAATATTTTGGTCATGAGACAAGGTGGTGGTGTTCCATCATTGCAAATATTGTTGAACACACAAAATTTCTAAGAGGACAGGGGGTTGAATCAGTCTAAACAACAATAACTTTAATTCGGACCTTAATATACTTCAAATCACCATATGGAACTTACTTCAATGAAACCACAAAACACAAAGCATAATTAGCACAAGAACACCTGATTTATGTGGAAAACCCAAAACTGGGAAAAACCATGGTGAGTATCAAACTCACACTGTAAATATCTTGAATTATATTGTTTTAGGCTCACTACCAAGGAGCAACAACACCCAAATGACCTTAAGAAGCACATGCTGGATGATAACCTTTTTATGGGGTCAATGATGGAGTGCTTCAATACCATCAAGTCTGAGCTGGATGCTGGGTTTCTGACTGTGAAGCTCGAAGATGACAAAGATGATGCAGGTGATGCTAGTCCAGGCAAGCATACACGGTCTGCAAAAAAGAAGAAGATCCAAGACAAGATCCTAGAGCTCTCAAATTTTAATGTGGCAATCAAGAAGGTGTCTGAGGCTAAGAAAGAGGCGGAGGGAACTCTTTTGGAGTTTGCCTAGGTCTTATTGTTCCCTTGTTTCTGTGATAGTTTAGTTTTCAGTTTTTTATTGTTGGGTGTTGTTGTTGGTTGTGGTTTTTTGTTTCTGGTTTTTTTTGTTGGTTCTGGGTTTAGCGGGCTGGTTTCCAATCCTGTTTCAGTTCAGTGGGCTTAATGTGTATTCCTATTTTGTAAGGATTGTAAGGGGTTTTGGGTCCCCCTAAAACCTATTTTTACCAGCAATCAAAAGCAATGCCCAAATGACTTGCACAGTTAGGGCTCATTAACTTAGGAGAATATACAAAGGAATCAAGTAGACTCACCATCATCCGAGAATAACATGAATCTTAGAATTAAAATGAGAATAATCTCTTGAACATGAACATGTCCTTCAAAATCAACATCAAGCAACCTAATTCATGGCATATATCTATCACTGTCTCAAAACAGTGTCTCTGAATGTATTTCTTCAATGCTTCACTTTTGTACATCTACTTCACACAGACACTAGGATTCTTTCAATTTGCTCCTTCACACCATGCACTCTTTCCACTCTTTCACAAACACACACACACGCACACGCACACGCACACGCACATGCACACGCACACGCACACACACGCGCGCGCGCGCGCACACACACACACACACACACATGCGTCTAACTTTAAATGTACTCCTTAAATATGAATTAGATCATCAAAGCTTTATTGAAGGTTACTCACATCCAAAATAAGTCATTATTACATAAATTAGGTCATCTAGATCCAAGATACATGAGCCAATCCACTCTATGAGAAAGAGGGGACTCAAATATATCACAACAAACTCTTCTAACATAGATCCAATGGTTCGCGCGTCAATCAAAGTCATCTTCAAAATGTATTGTGTAATGAAGCTTGTAGAGCAGTCATCCAAAATACATCTTCCAAAGTAACTTGAATCATGCAGATCTCCAAGTACCAAGGTGAGTCCCAAATTAACATTCCAACTTCATATGCAAATTGTATTACACCAAAAGAACTCTCCCAAAAAATATAAAATATCCGAACCCACAATTATAGCATAATTGAACACATCAAATATAGATTATCATAGCTCAATTGTGAAACACAAGTATCACTAGAAAACAAACTATATGACTAGACATGATTACAATTGTCATATAAAAACCTAGTTTCCAACATATCTAGGTAACCCTAAAAATATTTCAAACCAGTCTAACAAAACCCTGTGTTATGAGAGAACAACAAAAATACTAGAGTATTAAACTCAGCTTCATTTGCAATACAACTGACATCACGAACAATAGCAATACCTAAACATCAATCCGCCAATTCAGAAATAGTAATACCAGATCATCAACCTGAATGATATCAATGACACTAAGCAACTACAGAAATGCCAAACCAATAAACTCAACACAACACTAAAATGCCAAACACAATACTATGAGCAGTAGCAGAAAACCAACCGATACCATCCAAAGACAAGGAAATAGTCCAGAATAACATATTTTGAATCATATACACAAAAGAGACTTCCACCACAATTCCTAATGTCTATACCTTTATGAACTAGTTTGAATTTATCCAGACAGGTAGCACAACCAAAGTACCAACAAATCTTTCACGAATACTTAATCCTTACAATCTTTCCATCAATACTTATCCTTCCAATAAGCTTGACATCAATGAAAACCAAAACTCCATATTTTCCACAATCTCCTCTTTCATTATTTATGGAAACACTTGTGACCTTCAACAAAATACCTCTCCCCTTCGAAATCAAGGACAAAGAGTAACATGTTGATATTCTACCATATCAAACTTTGTTTCTCCCCCTAAGAGTAGAAGCCTACATCAATCCAAGAAATAGAAGATAAATCTTTGAGTGTCTCCCTAGGAAGATACATCTAAGAACCATACTATTCCTAACATATCTTGTTTTCTAAAAATAATTTCATCATTTTACTAGATCTTGTGACTTCTTCAAAAGTTGTAGTAGGAAAAAAATATTACTATATCTTTGATACTAAGAGAAACTCAGTGCCCAATGGAGAAGGAGGAATACAGATTTTGCAATTAGTTCTCCCCCTAAAGCTATACACTATCTCTTAATTAGAATAAGGGTCATCAGCACCAGAGGGTGAAGATCCATCCTCAAACCTTTCTTCCACCTTATCTGATTCTTTTACCAAAAAAATATGCACCACTTCATTCTCATTACTAATATTGATCTTTTTTACCAAAGCACTGTTTTATTTAATTCTCCTTCTATAGGATTTTCACAATATGACCAACTCTACTATAATTGTAACGTACTGGACCTAACTGCGGTCTTCCTACACTTATTCTATCATTACTTCTTCCAATATTCGTGTTTATCCTTCACTTGACACCTTTGTTTCCATACATCTTATACGTATAGAAATATCCATTGAAAGTTCTAGCATTTTTAACAATGTTCATATGCACATACGTTCTTCTTTTCCTACTCCTACAGTTAGTTGGCATATGTCCACACTTATTTCAAAAAAATATCTTATATTAACTGATTGGTTTCTAATATGGCTTTTGCATTCACTAACAGTATGAACATACTCATTACATGAAAAACATATACCAACAAAATTTAAGAAGTGCCTGATTTGCACAAAAGAATGGGAACTCCTAAAATCCTTCCTTTTCCGAGCCAGATTGAGTTCACTCTTAACTCATTACATCTTAGGGTTTCCCTAGATCGATTTCTAACTTTTTTCTTTCTCTTTTCTTCTAAAATTTCATTCCCACTATCATCTTTGAGCTCCTTGAACTTGTCAATTTGTTCTTTTGCATCTTTTAACTCATCCTTCAGCTTTTGTACTTCTTTTTCAAATCTAATACACTTTTGTCCATCTATTTCAGTCAATTCTTATACCAACTTCAATGTTTCTCTTTCCTATGTCTGAATCTATTCTTCTTCAACCATCTTTTACCAACTCTTAACTTCTAATTTACAGTGTTTAAAAGCATCTTTGCATCTATTTCACAAAGTGTTTAACTTCTATTTTGTAAAGTGTTCAACCATCTTTTCATCTATTTCACTCTTAAATCATTTCATCTTAGGGTTGTCCCTATATCTATTTATTACTTTCTTCTTTCTATTTTCTTCTAAAATTCCATCCCCACTATCATGTTTGAGCTCCTTGAGCTTGTCAATTTGTTCTTTTGCGTCTTTGACTCATCCTTTAGCTTCTATACTTCTTGTTCAAATCTAGTACATTTTTTTGCATCTATTTCAGTCAATTTTGATACAAACTTCAATGTTTGTCTTTCCTTTGTCTAACTTTGTTCTTCTTCAACCATATTTTCCCAACTCTTATCTTCTTTTTCCTTCCTTTTGAATTCATCTTCTAATTTTCATACTTGTCCTATCAAACAATTACTCCAACCATTATTACTTATGTATTAAAAAATTCATTTTCTCTAAGACCTTCCACTCTAACAAAACCCTTTGTTGTCAATGAACAAAAATAATACCAAAGTATTAAAGTTAGCTTCATGTGTAATACAACTATCATCATGAATATTAGCGATACCCGAACATCAATCTGCAAATTATAATAAATGGTATACTCAATCATCAACCTTAGCAGTATCATTAAAACCAAGCAACTGTAGTAACGCCAAACAAACTCAACACAAGACTAAAATGACAAACACAATACTGTGAGCAGTAACAGAAAACCAATTGATACCATCTTAACCAAAGGAACTCTAGAACAATAACATATTCTGAATCATATCTACAAAAGAGACTTCCACGATGATTCCTACTATTTATACATTTTCGAAGTAGTCTGAATACATTTGAACCTTGCGCAACCAAAGTACCAACAAATTTGTCACTATTAGTTCATTCCTCCCATCCTATCGTCAATACTTCATCCTTCCAATAATTTTGACATCAGTGATAACAAAAATGCCAATATTTGTATGAAATATGTGATAACATAGAAAGCTTGAGTTCTCTAATTATATCTTTCAAAGTGAAATATTTGAGATAATTATGCAATCTATCAAGATATCTTCTAGTATTTAAATATAAGGGAAAGTGTTATATATAATGCCCATTAGAGGTGTATTAGTTGGTGTTATCTTTGGTAAACATGATGTGGCCTCCAAAGAATCATCAAATAAATCAAATGGGTAAATAACTTAATAGGATCATTTTTAGGCTAGTTGCACTCGAGGATGAAGCAATTTTCATCATCTCAAGTTAGTTTCTCACTTTGAGATGATGTTCTGCATGAGAAAAATTTTGGCATTTTTGGTTTATTCTTTTCATGTTACTTTCATTGTTGATGTTGATGAATTTGAAGAATGTATATATTGTAAAGATTGATTTTGGAGATAGGCTCAAGATTTAGTGTTGAACTCAATATAGATTATTGTCCAGTGATATTTATAGTATATGATTGAGAATTATACCCTTTCATAATAATCATATAATGATAGAGCTCTTTTTTAGATCTTAGGGATTGTTGTTGAAAATTTCAATACTCTATGATTCATTTATGACTAAGAGCTTAAGAACACATCTCAAAGCTACACCTTTCCAAAAGTCAACAAATAGCTTGATGGAGCCCCACTTGGTTCAGAATTTGTTTCTTCAAGAGAAGATTTTATCAGATGTATATAACATCATTATGAGTGCTTATGCAATATAGTTAAAAATACTACTCCATTTATTACAACTGCATCATATCTTTGGTATAAGTTCTCCACGTGTTATCAAACAATTATCAACCAACATTTTAGCTTGCTCTCTTTTGCATCCAAGGGTAGAGAGACAAAGAATGTAAACCCCATTCTCAAAAACTCATGGACAAGGAAACATCCCTATCTTTTACAGAATCAAAGAAAATAATGAAGAAGCCACGAGTACAGGGGTAAATTTCAACTTTACCTAAAGTAAGTATGCTTCAATACTCAAAAATCCAAGTGTAGTGTTGGAAGAGATGGACACAAGCAATTAAACTTGCCAATAAGCACTAGGTTCTTGAAATAATAAATGTAATCCAACACCTCCCATTAGCACCACCTTCAATATAAATGAGGCATTTAGCATTCTACAAAGAAGACCCCTTCAAGGATCTATAGAGTAGATTTTTGAAGGAAATTTTGAGGGGAGTGTTAACAAATCCATCCACAACATTAGCAATGTAAGTAATATTTTCTTAGTGGGGAACTTAGGATCCAAGTTGAAATGTCAACAACCAGTGTGATGATAGGGGATTTGTCAACAATACAGTTAGCGAGAGATAGGCGTTTGGATTTGGGGACTGGGTGATGCGCGAGACAATTAATAGTGTATTACTTTTAAAATATGTAAATAAATTTATAATGTAATTCTCATTTTTAAAAAAATGGATATAAAATCTACAAACAAAATACCAAAAATCAACAATTTGCATCATCTTCAAATTTTTAATGGTTTAGCTGCTATACATTTCATAAAGTGAAGATTTAGTTGAGAAGAATGTTTATAATAGCCTAATTTGACCAAAAAGTGGGGCACATTTTATGTGGCATTATCTTAATGTAAATGGTGATGTGAAAACACATAAGACAAGGCTTTCACCAAAGATTATTAACAATAGTCTAGGGCAGAGTACAATGAGACATTTATTCCAATTTCCCATTTAGACAATGTGAAGACAATATTAGAGCAATAGTAGCACAAAGCAAGAGGCCAGAATATCAGATATCTATAAAATCAGCATTTCTAAATGGTTATCTTGAAGAAGAGGTATTTGTGGAGCACCCACTTGAGTATGAGATTTTAGGTCATGAAAACAAACATTACCAGTTTAAGGAATCTTTTTATAGATTTAAGAAAGCCCTAAAAGCTTTGTATGGACAAATTAATTTTTATCTTTTGTAAAATAGTTTCAATGGGTGCAAATAATGAGCCTACATTTTAGACATCAAAATAAATGGGAAATTTGAGATTGTACTTTCTTATTTATAAGTTGATGACTTGATATTCACAGGTGATTTATTTATTAGATTGTTTAAAACAACTATGAAAAAATAAATTGAGATGACTATTTGTATTTTATGAGGTACCTTTTTTGGCTTTGAAGTGAATTAGAATGAAAAAAGTATATTTGTTTCATAAACTAAATATGCAAACAACATATTTGATGCAGGAGCATCCTAGGCAAGTTGGTGATCCTGTGTCGACCAAAAATATGTTTAAGTTCTGTTTGGTGCTCGGTAGGTGAGTTGGCAGAGCTCGGTGGAGTCTAGTTGTTCTTGGTCGTTTCGGTGCTCGGTTCTTGATGGAAGGAGTGTTTTGCTTCACCGAATGGACTCGGTGTCTGTTGACAGCGTTGATTCACCGAACATGCTTGGTGGCTTTGTTTGTGCTTGGTACCGACTTGCGGGTCTCGGTTGATGAGTTTACCGACTGGCTTTCATGGATTGGATGGACATTGGATATTGCATCCATGATTTGAGGGGTTCATTGCAATCGTGCAGAGTTTTGAGGCGTACAGATTTGATGCATTGGATCTTGTGTGGACCTAAATCTGATTTGGTGCTTTCTTCTATGTATTTATTATTTGTTTGCAGCCGACTAGGTCATTTAATATGATTAATCGTGGATTGTATTGGGATGAATGTCATTTAATATTTGTTTGTGAAGCCGACTTGTGGTTGTGTTGTATATAAGGAGTGTGTAGGTAGCATTTTAGGGGAATGGAAGAGGAGGAGGAGGAGGAGAGAGTGAGTTGATAGCAGACATTAGTAAGAGGGTAATGAAAGAAACTTGTAAGATTTCTTGGTGGCTTGCGAGCACAAGTTTATATTCAGTTTCTTCCACTTAGCTGTAGGGTAGGCTGGTGAAGTTAGATCCTATGAGATCTTGTTGAATTTGTTAGTATATTGGCCATAAACGAGAAGGACTTACAGGCCGATATGTTTCATGTAATACTAAGTTAAATAAATAAAAACTAGTTGTTACTATTCATATCTTGTGTTCTCGAGTTTCTGTTGTGCTGTGTTAAGAAGTTTGGTTGGACAGTCTATTTTCAGACCCTCCATCCTTTCAAACTACATCAGCTGGTATTAGAGCGAGGTTGATATGGTTCGTTCCATCGTGGAGATTGGTTGCAGATCTGTGTTCCTGAACTTGTTAGTCATGGTTTGGTTGTTCGTGGGGTGGTAGATTGAAGTTTGCACTTACAACAACTTGGAGGTTGTCACAAGGTGGTCGGTAGTGGATTTGTTGTAAAGGATTTGAAGATGCCTATGAGAAGATTAGACCCTAGGGATATTGCAGATATCATTGCTGAGGTGGAATCGAAAGTGATAGAAAGGTTTAGATCTGAGATAGCGACGATGAAGAATGAGATGGTAGCTGAAATCATGAGGGCCATTGCTAGTTTGCAGAGGAACCCTGGAATAGAGGATGGCTATGAGGAAGATGTCGAATATTTTGAAGCTGCTACCGAAGGTGCTAGACATAGCAGAGATGACATAGCTAATAGCTTCAAGATGACAATACAACTCATAGGATGGAAGTTTCTAATTTTTCAAGTACATTGAACCCCAAAGACCTGATTGATTGGATCGATGAATTAGAAGACTACTTTGAGTTGAAAATTATTGGAGATCCTCTTAGAGTAAGGTTAGCACAAACTAAGCTGAAAGGACATGTTTCCTTATGGTGGAAAGAGTTATAGAGAGATAGGGAGGGAGAAGGTGAGATGAAAATAACTCGATGGAAATTAATAATGGCAAGACTGAAATCTAAGTTCATACCTATTGACTATGAACTTGAGTTGTTTAACAAGTTGTAGAATTTGAAGCATAAAGATCTCCATGCGAAAGACTACACTTAGGAGTTCTACAAGCCCACTATTAGATCTAGACATAGGGAGCTTTCTAAGGAAAAGGTTTCCAGATATGTTAATGGTCTCAGATTCAATATCCAGGATAAGATTGGCATGTTGAATATTGGTTCGATTGAGGATTCTTATCAATATGCACTAAACGCAAAAGATAAGTTGAAAAGGAGACATCAAGGTAACTCCCGTGGGAAAGAGAAGAAAGAGTAGTTGGTAAAAGATAAACCGAGAGTTGAGGAGGAACCAAAACCTATTGAACCGAGGAGAAGGGTAGGTAGAGGTTTATTCAGAGGTACCTGTTATAACTATGGTGAAGAAGGATATCAGTCATTTGAATGTCCCCATGCAGATAAGAAGGTCAGTAGTCACCGAAATATTGTGGTGAATGAAGTTGCAGAGAATGAGCCTGAAGTGGAAGGCATGAATCTTTTTCTTAGGAGAACATAGCTACCCATGAAACAAGTTGATTCTTGTCAAAGGAAGAACTTGTTCTAGACTGTGTAAGTCTGGTGGTAAATGTTGTTAGATGATTGTTGATGGAGGAAGTACTGATAACTTGGTTTGTGAGGAGATGGTTCGAAAGCTTAGTTTAAGGAGGTTGAAACATCCTTGTCCTTATAGGATAAGTTGGTTACAAGTGTATTATGCAGTAGAGGTGAAAGAGCAATGCACAGTAAGTTTTCACATTGGTTCTTATAAGGATGAAGTATTATGTGACATTGTGGAGATGAGTTCTTGTCATGTTTTACTTGGAAGAGCTTGACAGTATGATAAAGAGGCTATTCATGACTATCCTAAAAGATGGACAAAAGTTTATTTTGATTCCTTTGAAGGATGAAGAGAAGGGAAGGAGGAACTTGAGTATTGGTAGCAAATTTGAGATGATTGCATGGGTTGGTGTAGACATTAAGGTTTAGAGCTCGGAAGGCACTTCAGAGAGTGCTAATGGTAAGAGAGAGCAGAAGAAGAACCGAGGCATGGGTGTATCAGTTAAGGTCTTAGAGGACATGTATATCAAGAATTAGTTTGGGATCTATGTGATGAATCCCATAAGATGTTCGTGGATCTGCTAGAACATCTTTTCAGACCTGGGGTGTTGGATGCGGGAGCATCCTAGGTAAATTGGTGATCTTGTGCCGACCAAAAATATGTTTAATTATGTTTGGTGCTCGATAGGTGAGTTGGCAAAGCTCAGTGGAGTCTGGTTGTTCTTGGTCATTTTGGTGCTCGGTTCTCGATGGAAGGAGTGTTTTGCTTCACCAAACGGACTCAGTGTCTTTTGACAGCACTGATTCACCGAACAGGCTCAATGGCTTTGTTTGTGCTCGGTACCGACTTGGCGGTCTTGGTTGATGAGTTCACCGAATGGCTTTTATGGATTGGGCTTACATTGGAGATTGCGTCTATGATTTGAGGGGTTCGCTAGGATCGTGCAGAGTTTTGAGGCGTGCAAATTTGATGCATTGGATCTTGTGTGGACCTAAATCTGATTTGGTGTTTCTTCTATGTATTTATTGTTTGTTTGCAGCCGACTGGGTCATTTAATATGATTCATCATGGATTGTATTGGGTAGACTATCATTTAATATTTATTTGTGAAGCTGACTTGTGGTTGTGTTGTATATAAGGAGTGTGTTGGTAGCATTTTAGGGGAATCGCAGAGGAGGAGGAGAGAACGAGTTGATAGCAGACAGTAGTAAGTGGGTAAGAAAGAAACTTGTAAGATTGCTTGGTGGCTTGCAAGCACAAGTTTAGATCTGGTCTCTTCCACTTAGTTGTAGGGTAGGCTGGTGAAGTTGGATCTTTTGAGATCTTGTTGAATTTGTTAATATATTGGTTGTAACCGGGAAGGCCTTACAGCCCGACTTCTTGCATGTAGTGTTGGGTTAAATAAATAAGTTGTTACTGTTCATATCTTGTGTTCTTGAGTTTGTCCGTTGTGCTGTGTAAAGTAGTTTGGTTGGACAGTCTGCTTTCAGACCCTCCATCCTTTCGGACTACATCAATATTGAAAATGTTTGAAATGAGGAAGTGCATACCAACCTCAACACCAAGTATGATAGGTTTGATATTAAGCATAGATAACAAAGGATCCTATTATGATCCAACTTTGTATAAAAAGCTTGTTGGCAGTCTTATGTATTTAACAACCACAATATTGAACATAGTGTATGCATTTTGCCTTATCTCAAGTTTCATAGAATGACCAAAAGATTCTCATTGACAAAGTAGGAAAAAGAATTTTAAGATATGCTAGTGAAACATAGAATTATAAAATTTAATATTCAAAGGTCAAGTGTTATAAAATTTAATATTTAAAGGTCAAGTGAAGTGAATTCAGGTAGATAGGATACATTAGTAGTGATTGTGGAGAAGTAATGAAAATAGGAATAGCACTTCTGATTATATTTTTCATTTTAGAATAAATGCAATATCATGAGCACCAAACAAATAGCCTATTGCCACTCTTTTATCTGCTGAAACAGAATATGTAGTAGCAACAGGGACAGCATGTCGGACAATTTGGTTGAGAATAATAAATAACTTAAAAATTGAATAAGAAGAAGCAACTAAGATTTATTGTAACAACATCTCAGCCATAACACCATCCAAATATTTAATTTTTCATACAACAAATAAATATATCAACATAAAATATCATTTTATTAGAAAGATGATTAGTAATGGAAAAATCCTACACTATGCCTATAATCTTCACCAAACCTTTGGAAAAGGGAATTTTTGTGCATAAAAGAAATAGTTTGGGCATGATGAATAACCATATTTGTGATCAAGGAGAAGTGTTAAGTGAATCCCAACTAACTGCCTTCAATGTAAACTCTTTACTCAGCATCCCTCTTCGCTCTCTGTATTCCTACATATTCAGATGGATATTAATTGCAAAATCTTCATTCTCAGATTTTCCTTGTCCGATTGAGGATGGTCATTTATTTGTAATTTATACCTTTGACTATTGCTCTTTTTGCTGGACTTATATGTGGTTTTTAGTGAGCCTTTTGTTATCAGATATATGCAAAAATGAGAACAGATGCCAATCTTCCTGTAGCAACAGTTTGAAGCAGGCAACGAACAGGGGATCTTTGTTTACTATTTTTTGGAGCAAACAAGGAGCAGCAGCTCTGTCTTATGATATTAAACTTCATATGTTTTTTAAATACATATAAATGTATTTTGGGTTGATCTTTGTTTTACTTTTGTTCTTTTATTCACTTTTTATTTGTTTTGTGTTTCTTTGTATCTTTTCTAAATAAAAGAAGACATATTGAATATAATTGATGAGGACCAGAGTATGAGATGTCAATTCGATGGACAACATTTTCTTATACGTAACTGTTTAGTTGAACAAGACTTATAATTTAAATATAAGTTGAATGGTTCTCAATAAGTTCACCAGAGATCAAGTCTTGCTGAGTGCAAGGTCTGGACATCATAAATGATAAGGGATGAGGCCAGGATCGTGCCCCGGACGATTTTGGCTGTATGGATACCCCTCAGTCTTTGGCTCTTAGCCGAAGAGGTTTCAGGTATGAGTGCACCCGTATTGGGTTGCTAAAACATCTCTGTGGTGATCCTTCGCTGATTTATTGCTCGCAGGCTTTTTGCCTCTGCTGGACAGTCTCTCAGATCTGAACCCTCCATAAAAATATATATATATAGATTTACTCATATCAATTGTAATTATCTATATATAAAGACAAAAATACAAACATCTATATATACTAATATGTTTCTATATATATATATTCCTTCAAAATTTGCAATTGATTGACAAATAAAAGAAACATGGTGCTAAGAAGAATATCCCTCGTCACTTGCAGCAATCTGCCACATTCCCAGTCCGCACTCATTGCAGATATTCAATTTGGTTATGTGGAAGCTATTACAAAAATATGCGTCAACATGGACTGCTATTATTAACCTCACGTTTTTAAGGACAGATCGTTATAATGGTCTGACATCATATTGAGGAAATGGAAGAATAAAATCTAGGAAAATGTTAGATCTTGGAAGACAATGATAATATTAATTTATGGAAGAATAAAATCTAGGAAAATGTTAGATCTTGGAAGACAATGATAATATTAATTTATTAAGATTTTATAGTTAAAAGAGATCCGACCCTATATTTTTTTAACATATTCCTAAACTTTGCAACCTTTATTGAGTTGTCATGCACGCTTGCTTCATTAAATGTCTCTCTCTGTCTTTTCTTAATGTGCTTTTAGGTGGAATGGCAACACAAGATGGCCTACTTGTTCTCTGATAATTTGTTAAACTGGGTCCCATCTCAATAATAGCAAGTTAATTTTAAACCTATTTTAGAAAAGAAGTCACAGGCCAACGACCAAATCCATACTTGCTTTGCAATTTGATTATAATTTATAATTTATATAGAACAGCAATCATATTCGTTTCCTGCCGTGTAAGTTGATTCGAATTGAACATAAAGGAGATTGAATAGAAGATGCGTTGTGCGTTTTGGTAGGTAGTTTAGAATACGTAAATGTTAAAATCAGTTTATAAACAGCCTGTTCCATAAACTATCTGTTAACCTCGTAGATGTTAAAATGATTTCTCCTTCCACTATATTTAGCTTTGAAGAAAAGCTGAATGATTCTTCCAGAAATTCCAGCTTTATTTTTTCCGTCAACTTAATTTCAGTAGTGAGCTATCAGACATGTTTTTGGTAATTTAGAACATTTAACCCCAGCTGTTCCCTTTTCGGTCAACTAGGCACCGTGCCGGAACAAGAGGAAATCAACTGAAAAACAATTTGAAATAAAAAAGACATGCAAATCTTATCTATAGTACTTTATTTTCTTCTGCCCATAGTTGTATAATGCAGGCGTGGTCTGTAAGGCTGCGATAATCATGTCAGGACATTGATTGCGAACTGACGAAATGGATGTCAATTTCAAACAATGGTGATAAGAAGAGTGGGTACCACGATGTCATGAATTGGACGTCTTCGTCGTAAACGTTCAACCCTTCTTTTTCTTTTCTTTTTCTTATGGGCCAAATTGTTGCACGCTGACATTTGCGAGTATAGCCTCCATGAAATCACTTCCTATCAATGATATAAGTACATGTCATCTTGGTCCCCCCAAACCAAACCATGGTTAGAGAAATCGTTCATCGCAATCTTCTTATTAAGGAGAAGGATTTCCACAATTTCAAGCTTCATTGACTCCTTATCATTGAGAGGATGGAGTCTCTTGGAGGCAAAGAGTAATATTGAGCTTGTAGTGGTGTGAAAGAGCATATGGATACCTTGGATGGGGAAATGGGTAGGGTAGAGGTATTTAAAGGTTTTAAACTCAATAGCTACTATGACTATTGGAAAATGATAAAATGGTTCCACTCTTCAAAGGATCGCATTCAAAGTATTTAGAGTTAGAATTGTAGAGATTTTGAAGATCTGTTATACATGCATAATAATATGGTATAGAAGGTATGAATCAAATAGTTATCAGATTATTTGAACTTGTTGAAAACTTATTGAATTAAAGTATATTTTGATGTAGATCAAAGTTCAATTCATAAGAGGATCTTTATAAGTTTTTCATTAAGCAAAGAAGTTGATAAAAACATGCAATACTCAAGACTTTTGAATGGTATTACTTGTTACAAAATTGATAGGCCTTGTATGAAGAATGTATTTGAGCTCTTAGAAGGCCATCGTGGCATGCAAATATGTCTACAAAGAACTTCATGTTAAACAAAGGCAATCATTAATTAAACAACCACGCGAGCCTTGCCAAGGTAGAGGAGAATAAAAATATTGCAATCCCATCTTTCAAAAGAATATTGATATATGGAGG
Organism: Thuja plicata; assembly: GCA_018584345.1. Classification (NCBI taxonomy): domain Eukaryota; kingdom Viridiplantae; phylum Streptophyta; class Pinopsida; order Cupressales; family Cupressaceae; genus Thuja; species Thuja plicata. The sequence continues at coordinate 705,162 of MU227555.1, forward strand.
TAGCTCTAACAAGTGTTGGAGTGAAGTGATCTAGTGGTTATAGTGGTGGATGGATGCAATCCATGATGCCTTCATTTCGAGAAATATGTAAAGGAGATTGATTCTCAAAAGAATATGGCGTTGCTTGTGAATTTAGTGGATCTTTTTTTAATACATGAGGGTGAAATGCGAAATATTTTCATTCCCAAGACCTATATTATATGTATTTAGGTCTTCTAAGGCTACTAAATTTTCTTTAGAAGGTAAAGGAGGGTTGACCTTTGCAAATTGTGTAGAACCCATAGAAGAGTTACGAAAGTTGGGTCTCTTAGTTGAAGATATTAAAATATATGGCATGGAAGATTTTTTAAATTATTTGCAAAAAGAGGTAGAAGGATTTTCAACAAGTGATAAGGCTTCAAATTGTAATTAAGCTCATTAGCCTAGTGGAGTATCCACTAGAAACTCACATACACTATATTCTACTTATACATTTCTGGTTGTTTGTTGGTTATCTAAATGTGGAGAAATTGGAGTACGAGGTATTCGAGGTTGGAGGTTTGTCACCTCAAGTTAGTTTCTCACTTCAAGATGATATTTCATGGTATGAGAAGCATAACCTTTTTTTTTTTTTTTTCCTTTTTTTATGTTGACAAATTTAAAGAATGCATATATTATGAAGATTATTTTTTGATGAATGGTAAGGGATTTGGTGAACTAAATATGGATTTTTGTCTAGATGGTTCATGAGTCTATGATCAAGAATTATACCCTTTTGAGGATCATGAAATAACTTGATGGAGCTCTATGAGTGTATCTTAGCATGAATTATTTTCCAATAATTTGTGGATTTGTTGTTTAGGAGTTTTGGGAAATGGTAGTTCAATAACTCAAGAATTCATCTCAAAGTTACATGCTTCTAATGGTTCTGAGGTAGCTTGATGGAGTTTTACCTAATTTGGTATTCTGTTATTCAAAGAAAAATATTCTCAAGAATGTGTCTTTTTTTTGAAATGGTAAGGAAATAGGTCTTCAATAGCTTAAACATCCAAACTGGTAATCATACTCAACTAGGTCCATCCTCAATCCTTAGGAGAGTTGGGCATATCTTGTTAATTGTTCTATTTTTATTAATGTAGTTGGTCTTGCTGATCCTTTTATACCTACAGCTCAGATATATTCCTCTATATGCCCAAACACTGATTCAACAAGAAAAACAAACAACGTTCAACAAGGTTCATAAACCTTTTACACTTTGAGCTCCACATCACTCAGGTGGGTATACCTAATCTGCACACACTTGAATCCTTTTGACATACAAACAACTTGCAGATATATAACTGCGGAATGACTTTCAAACCTATAGGTAACAGATACCTCAGTTTTTACCAAAACTTATGCAGTGTCCCACTTGCATACAGTATGTATGAAAACCAGACCTACTCTAACTCCTTCCTATAAACATGAAGGGAAAACATATTCTTTGATGTTTTGATTAATGGATCCATGAAAATATACCAGATCCCTCATAGACCAATGCTTTATCCAATGGGCAACATAGTCAGACATAATATTGCAAAAGAAATATTATGAACAAACAAACCAACACAGTCTAATATGTCTAATGCCTTACATCAAACATACCCTATTAATCAAGTTCTACTTGTGGATCCACCAGTGTGTTCAAACTTGCAACTACCCATTCAAAGTATTTAACCATCCCCTTGGAAGAGACACTGGAATAGACAATACATTGATCAACATAACACTGAAAGACAAGTTTGCAATATCCTTAATACCGCAAACTCATACATATCTAAAAACATAGTTATCCTTTAAATAAATCTATTGTAGATCTACAGTAGACAAGACTAAAACACCCTTGATGCCTTAATCTATATGATTTGGAAAGAAAAATGGAGACAACTTGATAGCAGTACAACAATACTGAAGTATTCATTCATAAAACTAGTTGTTACACTGGATGCTCTTCTTTGGAACTAGAAAGAGATCAAGAACACCCTTATGCAAAGAAATTGGAAGAATATTTACAAAGGAACCGCACTTGGAACCTGCCCACGAAACAAAGGATTCAAAACCCTTACAACAGAGAAAAGAAAGGAATATGAAATCTGATTTGCTACAATCCTTCTTTTCTCCAACCCTTTGACTGAACTTTCTCCAAAAGATAAAAAATGACTTGATTTGATCTGCACAACCATCAAGACTCGGGAACAGACCCAACATTAAGGTAAAAAAGACAAGGAGCCGACTAAGGGTTACAAAATATCTGCAAATCTTATCAGAAACCCAGGTCATCACCTTGCAACATAAATGAAGCCAAAGTCATCAAAATTATCCCTTTAGCATCCCATGACTGCATAAATGCGAACCAAAAGACCAGATCCTTCTACCTACTTTTCTGCAACTTGGAAGAGCACCGCCAGAGCCAAAAACCCTTAGAAAACATTTAAATATTCAAATATCTGCCTCAACGGTCACACTTGGCATAAAAACCCCATCGACTGCCCAGATCGCAATCCTATTTATCTTTAAAATGTGATCATCGATCTCCACTTAAAACACCTGCGAGCCATAAGCCCTGGACACATGGCAGTTCCACATAGCATTGTTGGTCCCGCTTGTCTTTTCCTCATCAATTTGGACATGTGTCACTCATGCATGATCCCACGATGAATATCCTTGGCGCATCTCTAAATCAAGGCATCATGCCTACCATTGGATTAACTTTAATCTAATCCACCTTTACCTCTTTTAAAGTCCCATACCAATGATCACAAGTGGCTATGTGTCAATTAGGCGTGATCCCACGATGAATAAACAACAGTGCATCTTTGTTTAGCAACATCACGCAAACCGTCTGATCTAAACATATGTGTCTTACCTTTAATTTTGTTTAGCTTGACTAGGTCCTTCCACTTGCCATGTGTCACACAGGCGCGCTGCCTTGAAGATAAACTTTCTCGCATCTTTTGATCACAAAATTGTGCCCACTATTGGCTTAAATATAATCTGACAGTGATGCTTCCTTGCTTTGAACTTTGAAGACGTTGGCCCCATGATCTCAGGATGGACACTTGGCATTCAGGCGCGATTCCTTAATGAATATCTTTAGTGCATCTTTGATCAAGGCATTACGTCTGTCGTTGGATTAAAATAAACCCGCTCGACATATTTTGATAAATAAAATACCATAGTAAACCTTAGACTTAGGAAATATTAATATACAGGTCCCGCTAGGACTTAGGACATGAAAAGAAAAGGCCCCCCGCATTACGACTTAAGGCACATGTTTTAAAAAGACTTAAGTGGCTCCCAAAAAGGTAGTGCAAGAAAATAAGAAGCACATGAGACTTAGGGTTTAGAACAAAACTAAAACCAAGGGTCAGACCAAAAGGCAATTAGGGCTTAAGAATATGGCCTAGATATAGCAGAAAAAAGGCAAGATTTAGCACCATGGTAACCAAATTTTTGCAGTCCTAACAGATGTGATTGGAATAATAAATTGCAAGGAAACTGACAATATTCACCATAAACAAAAATTAAAATTCAACATAAAATGGCAAATTTGGAGCTAAAATTAGAAAGGGACCTATCATTGAAATATGGGCCTAATGGTGGTGCACCAGTGTGCTAGGTGTCTTAGTTTGATCAAGTTTCTTTCAACCTTAGACTTCAAATCACATATTAGAATAAACCTCCAATCATGCTATTAAAAATTCAGACAAAAGGTGTTGGATAAGTGAGTGAATTGACATAGTCTAGGGGGTTTCACCTATTCAAAATTTAGAAAAGTATGTTTGTATCTGTAGTCTGCAATTCTGCAAATTTCAACAATTGTATTTGTAACTTACACACAAAAATGAGAGAAATATTGGGCTATATAGGGGCTTTCCTAAGTCAGACCCAGGGTAGGAATTAACCTCCTCTACAACTATAATATAATGTGAGAGAGCTTACACCCAATATGGTAGAGGCTGAAAACTTTAAAGGAAATTCAAAATTGACAAATGATAACTTTTCTATGATTTTCTTGCCTTGAAGCCTTCATGAAAGGTTGATATTTCTTGATATATGAGTTGATGAATTCCCTCATTCATGAAGGAAATAAAAAAATTGATCATGATGTTAAACTTGAATGCTTCAATGCATGACTTCAAATCTCTCCTCTACTACCTTGATTCAAAGCAATCACTTGAACCTTTCCTGAGATAAATTGAGTTGAGATATTTGTAAATAGTTGGAGGAATTGTATTTATATACAACTTTACACATTTAATGTTTGAATTTTGAAGAAGGTCAACAATGGGGAGTGTTTTCCTTCTCTACATTCTCCTAACTATTAGAAGCTCAAAGTTGGACCCTAAAAGGTTGGACTAGGGAATTAGGTGTCATGGTTTAGGGGGACTAGGGTGATATATTCCATAAACCTATTATTTCAAGCCAAACTTGAGGCCAGTGAACTTAGGACTATGTCAAGCATCAAGATTTTTCCTTGAGATGAGCACAATTAGTTGAAAATCAAGGGCATGAGGGAGAACCACAAAAGGGTGCTTAAAATAAGTGTGAATTATACAAGGATACAATTTATGAAACGAGAGTTTTGTTTTATCAACATATTTTATCAATTATTAATGTAAAGGAGGAGTTGAGTTTGTTGGAAAGGATTTGAGTTGTATTGGGGGTACTTTTTAAGAACAATGTAATAGGTGGATGGGAGGATGTTAGCATAATTATATTACTATTACATTGCATGCTTATGGTTATACCTACATTATAGGTAGTTTTATAATTATACCAACTACATATCTTTTATCTAAAGATTTTTTTATTCAGTGAATAAAAGATATTAAGAAATGTTTCCTTCTCACCTATCCCCTTGTCTAGTGATGTGACATAACTTTGATTTATGAATTACAGTAGGGATAATGAAATAATTTTTTTCCTTATTAATTAAATATTATTCCACGTATTGGTATTTTTATTTCCCTAGAGACACTATAAGATTTTCCCATCTTATCAATTGAATGTTTTGATTACATAAAGATGGGAAGGGTCTAGACCCATTACATAACAACCATCAAGGTAAGGGAAATGCCACAATACATGAGATTGGAAAAATGGAAAGATAGAAACTAAAAGGCGTTTCAAAAAAGTAAATAATCGAAGGGAAACAAGGGTCTTAACCTCCTCTACAACTATAATATAATGTGAGAGAGCTTACACCTAGTATGGTAGAGGCTAAAGACTTTAAAGGAAATTCAAAATTGACAAATGATAACTTTTCTATGGTTTTCTTGCCTTGAAGCCTTCATGAAAGGTTGATATTTCTTGATATATGAGTTGGTATTTCTTGATATATGAGTTGATGAATTCCCTCATTCATGAAGGAAATAAAAAAATTGATCATGATGTTAAACTTGAATGCTTCAATGCTTGACTTCAAATCTCTCCTCTACTACCTTGATTCAAATCAATCACTTGAACCTTTCCTGAGGTAAATTGAGTTGAGATATTTGTAAATGGGTGGAGGAATTGTATTTACATACAACTTTACACATTTAATGTTTGAATTTTGAAGAAGGTCAACAACAGGGAGTGTTTTCCTTCTCTACATTCTCCTAACTATTAGAAGCTCAAAGTTGGACCCTAAAAGGTTGGACTAGGGAATTAGGTGTCATAGTTTAGGGGGACTGGGGTGATAGATTCCATAAACCTGTTATTTCAAGCCAAACTTGAGGCCAGTGAACTTAGGACTATGTCAAGCATCCAAATTTTTCCTTGAGATGAGCACAATTAGTCAAAAATCAAGGGCATGAGGGGAAACCACAAAAGGGTGCTTAAAATAAGTGTGAATTATACAAGGATACAATTAATGAAATGAGAGTTTTGTTTTATCAACATAGTTTATCAATTATTAATGTAAAGGAGGAGTTGTGTCCGTTGGAAAGGATTTGAGTTGTATTGGGGGTACTTTTTAAGAACAATGTAATAGGTGGATGGGAGGATGTTAGCATAATTATATTACTATTACATTGCATGCTTATGGTTATACCTACATTATAGGTAGTTTTATAATTATACCAACTACATATCTTTTATCTAAAGCTTTTTTTATTCAGTGAATAAAAGATATTAAGAAATGTTTCCTTCTCACCTATCCCCTTGTCTAGTGATGTGACATAACTTTGATTTATGAATTACAGTAGGGATAATGAAAAAATTGTTTTCCTTATTAATTACATATTATTCCACGTATTGGTATTTTTATTTCCCTAGAGACACTATAAGATTTTCCCATCTTATCAATTGAATGTTTTGATTAGATAAAGATGGGAAGGGTCTAGACCCATTACATAACAACCATAAAGGTAAGGGAAATGCCACAATACATGAGATTGGAAAAATGGAAAGATAGAAACTAAAAGGCGTTTCAAAAAAGCAAATAATCGAAGGGAAACGAGGGTCTTGACAATAAATTAGAGACTTATCTCCCCTATTACACAAAAGAGAAAGATGAGAAGAAGAAGAACCTTTCTTCCTCCTAATAAACCATCATCCAAGCAATACATCCATCATGGATCCATTATAATGGCAAAAAAGGGATGAATCCCCCACTAGGGAATCAAAAACAATCATAGGAGCGACAATAAGAAATCCAGGTGAGAAATAGGAGTCAACCATAAGAGAAGACTAGGTTAGAAAAAAAGTAGTTGACAAAGCAAGAATCACACATGTAGTAAGAGTTGAACATGTAACGCGAATAATGAAAAATGAAGGAGCTATAGTAGGAGCAACAAGGAACTAGAAAAGTACGTCAGCATTGAAATGTACATCAGTTGTATCTTCTAAAGAGGTAGTAACCTCAACAATTGAACTATCTTTATTAGCATTCTTCCACCACAATGTTGAACTTTAGAAACCCTAGAACTAATAGAATAGTGATGAAATCTAAAGGAGAAACCCTCATAATCTAGTGTCATTCAAGGCTTATCCCCAACCATCAGAACCACATAACCATGAAGAGGTTTTGAGATGTCAGTATAAACCAATATGTGAAAAAATGTGGTGTGTCCTAGAAGTAAAGTACAAACATCAACCTTTAGAAAATGACCAACTGAGCTACCTATGACCTCAAAAACAAGAATCTTCTCAAAAATGGGGTAGATTTGATATTATTATCTTTTGGATGTTATTCTATTTATTGATATTTCAATTACCACTAGGAACCTATTTTTATACCTTAAACATTATGTACTAATTCTACCGCATTAGGGGGTATTCCTTTTAAAGTATCTTATGCACCTATGTAGATATTGTTTTCTATTAAGGGCACATCACCTATTTTTATTTCCTATTCGAGAGGCAACCTAATTTCTTCATATTATATCTATCTCGTGTTTTACTATTATTTAGCATTTTTTATAGTTTAATTATACTATGCACTTTATTATAGCTATTTTTTCCACACTTCATATGATTCTATGGTAATATATTATATTTAAAAAATAAACATTATATTTTTTTCCTTTTTTTTTTTCAATCCCTTAAATCTAATATATATTTAAAAATTTGAAGGGTATCTATAATATCACCAACATACTTATAATTAATATTTCAAGTTATCTTGCATAGAGGCTCAACAACTTCATGATATGTACCATTGCTATATACATGTCAAAACCTCATGGACCTTCTAAGCCCATGAGTACAAAATATGGTAGAGCTATTACACTTTATAGATGGGTTGAATTGTATAACTTTACTCCTTTCATATTTTTTCTATTTCCTATCTACTTAACCAAACTCAAACTATGAGCCTTGATGAAATGTACCATTTCTATATGACATATCAAAACATCATGGACCTTTTAGTACAATGGGTAAAAAATATTAAAGAGCTATTACACTTTATAGAAAAGTTGAATTTTATCACTTTACTCCATTCATATTTTTTATATTTCCTATCTAAGTTTATCCAAGCTCAGATTTTGCACAAAACTTTGAATTTTGAGATAAAAGTTACACATTGTAAACTAATATTTTAAAAAGTAACATGAACCTATCAAGAGAAATTACAAATGAAATCTACTATGTTCCACTACTTTATATGGACTCCTATGATATTCTTCTATGTTTGGATATTTACTTTACATGTACATTTATATAATCATTATAGGACTCACATGTACACCTCAGAGTGGGACCAAAATGTGATGATACATTTCTTTAAACTCATTCTATTTCCCATTATTTTTATCCTCTTTTAAAAGAATTATTAATATAGTTGTGTATCAACAAATACAAAGTTCTAGAAGTTTCGTTGTTCCAAAGGTTGTGATAAACAACCCATCCACTCATTCATCATTCAAAGATTCTTATGCAGACATGTTGGGCAATCCCTCTCATGGATCACCTCCTAGTACTACACAAAGGTGCTCCCTCTATGCTTCCTTTGCTCCAGATGTGGTATTGGGTCATGAGGTGCTTGAATGCATTTCCTCGTTTGATGAGAAAGGATTAGTTTGTAGGTTCTATTTCTTGTGGCCTTTTCTATCAGACATGCATACCTAGATTATTGAGCATTGGAACCCTATTGTTATCCTGTAAGGTTGAGATGATCCAAGTATGCTTGCATTTTCTTTTTTTGTATGTTTTTCCTCTCTCAAAGATTATGATTTGTTTTTACCATGGGTTACTAGAAATGGGGGTGCCACCCTCTCTTTCTACTCCCTTTATTGGCCTCCTTAAACCCTCTAAATGAAAATATACATATATCTCTAGTTCGGGTAAGGCTACCAAGCCCCCCTCCATTTTTTTGGTGAAAATCAATTTATGAGGCTATTGGAAATATGTTGGGTCACTTACTCACGATGGAACTTGATACTAGCAACTTCTCCCACATGTCCTATGTTCTTATCATGGGGAGAATTGATCTTTCAATTTATTTTTAAAGTGTGTTAATTTTGAAGGTGGGTGAGTGACCTTGGCCATATATGATTGACTATAAGGGAATCCCTTTCCATTGCTAATGTCAGTTTTCTATGTGTCATTTGGCTTACTCTTGTCTATATGGGTCCTGACCATGTTTTTCCCCACTTGGTTGATAAATGTTGACCATTTACATCTTACTATCTTGTTCCTTTAGATACTGACTCAAAGTGTTTTACTGATTTGGTGCCTACTTCTCTTATGACCTCAGGTGATTGAACTACCTTATCTACCACTTCTACTACCCCACTATTTGGAACTCAATTTTTTCCCTATTCCTTTAGTGGTTCCTCACTTTCTATCTCCATATTATAAGGTTTTCCCATTTAAATAGGGTGCCTACCAGGGAGACTTGTCTATCTATTTAGAGGGAACCACGTCCCCTCCTCATAAATGTTCTACAAGTATAGATGGTGCACCATTTACTATTTTACATCAAAATAAAAAATCCAACCCCTTATAGTTCCTAATACATATATTTTCCCATTAGGGATGAATTTTTCTACTCCAACATTGATTTTTAGTGATCAATTGTTTTTCAAGTTTTTTTTCTTATAGTGTAGTCTACTTTTGTCTTGCTATAATACTGTTGTCCTTTCAGTTAGATTTTTTGTTGCTCTTGTTTTCTTGGTTACCCCTTTGGTAATCATTCTTCTTTGTAACAAGGTTTGTGGCCTATCAAAAACCCATTTATCTTAATAAAAAATATCACATTCTAAGCTGGGTACATTTCCCTAGCCTTCATATATCTCCATAGACAAATATTCCTCTATATTTAGTTTCATGCCATCCATTTTTGTACATTCAATCTTAGCCTTAGTTATTGTAACAAAAATAATCATTAAATATTAACAAAATTTTATTATTGTGATATTGCTATCAGGATTCAACTGTGTAGTTTTTGAGTCAAACTCATTGACCCATAATTCATGAGTAGTGGTTCACATGAACCCATCTCTCATGAGAATGAATGGAACACTTAGC
>MU227555.1:721992-738534 GCA_018584345.1 Thuja plicata
GGTTCATGTGAACCACTACTCATGAATTATGGGTCAATGAGTTTGACTCAAAAACTACACAGTTGAATCCTGATAGCAATATCACAATTTGACTTGCTGTGGAAAAATATCTCCTACTTATCAAAATTTTATTATTCCATCATTCCAAGTCATTCTTCTGGTTGTAGGGTTGAACCTGCATCTACAAATTTGACCCTTTACTTCACAAAATTTAGTTTCAAATGCCATGAACTCCTATCCATTTCACTAGAGACTATGATTTAGTCAATCATACGTATGCTCAATTTATTCTATCCCTATATCTAAGTTCATTTAGTTGCATGCATTTCATATCTTCTAACAATTAATAATTCTCCCTCCCTAAGAAGTATTTAAGGAATAGTTAGTAGCACAATATTGAAATTTAGTGCACTAAAAGGAAGATATATATATATATATATAGTGCATTTCTTGCTATCATAAGATTAGAAACTATATCATTTATAATGACATCAAAATATCAAGCCTTGCCAAATATATTCTATAACTAGATATACAAACAAGCTTGAAATCTTGTCGCAATAGGCTATCATTTAGTTATAATAGAAAAGCTATATGATCAATAATTAATATTCCACTTTGGCTGATATTTTTGATGATATTATATACCTAATTTTTAAATAAATAAATTTATTTTTAGAATAAAATATCTACTTCTAATATACACAATTTTAAACTTTGATTATGTGATTTATATTTTTATTATGATTTTTCAATCATAAATCATGTCAACAAATTAAAATTACAATCAATTTTTTAATTTGATCAGTTCAAATTTATTTATTTTCTTAGATTATATGATTCAAGGATAGACATCATGCTCTATATGCTATTTTTAGTTTAGGTCAAAATAAATTAGTCAAAATGAGATGTTTTAAATTTACACTTCAATCTGTCATCTCACCAGCATCGTCGGCAACCTCCCAAACCGGAAGAGGCCGGCGCAAAGGGAAAGGCCGAATGGAGGATTAGTGTTCACAGCTCCAATACATTTGTTGCATTCTTTGCAAATTTTGATGCAGCCGTGTAGTTTTGGTGTGGACAAATGTAGTTTTAAAGGCCTCGGCTAAATGATATGGGGTTTTAATCAGCTCCAGTCCTGCACCTTTCTTGGTGGACACATAGATTTTGATTATAATGGCGACCACGTTTCTTGCTGGTTTTGGGCTGTTTTCATATTTTTGGGGTAACCAAGGTTTTTTCTCTTGTAATTAACATGTTCTGTGTTGTGTAAGCATGTTAAATCCTTTTCATGGGTGAAATCTGGCCTCCTCTTCTTGCTGTGTAACCATGAACACTATGTAAAGTTTTGGTTTGTAATAGGCAGGGATAGAGGGTTTTCTTACTACTTCTTTCCCTCTTGAGCCCTTGAAGTAGTTTTTAATAAATTTATAAATACATTACAATGGCTCTTCCATTTTTGCCTTAAAATTTTTTTTTACACTTCAATCCCACTAAATAATTAATTAAAACAAATTTTATGAACTTTTCAAAAATATACATCCGAATCCTCAACAAAGGGGTTTTGAAAATAGTTTCATTTATTAATTTTAGGCTTGGATTGGTCTATTTATATACCTCCCTTTCAAAGAAATATGCTTAAATTTGATTACATCATCTCTAGAGATTTCCCCTAATAATGGTTAAATAACTTTGAAAGTCAAAACGTCTTTGTTTATTTAATTTAGAGATTATATTTCTCCACTAAAACCTACTTAATTAAAGTAGTTCGACTTTTTTGTTCCCCCAAAATTTCTTTGCTAGAAGACAACAATCATTGGAATATTTCTTGTCAAATGATAAGACAAAATCTCAATATAGAGTTCATCACATCTTGAGACACTTGAACATAGTTCAATATAGTTAAGAGGAATCACATAACTTGATCTTTATTGCCTCATATTTATCTCAATAATGAGAAGAAATATGACATATATTGTTGGGGAGATATATTGTATGCTACATGGTCTCTTGTCTTGTCTTTTATGGGAGGGATTATTTTACTTACATAGGGTTTTGTTCTTCTCATTCTTCTTTGAGAATATTTTGTATTAAATTCTCTTTGTTCAAGAAGAGTTTTTTCTCCATTATGGTTTCTCCTTTCTCTGCTTGTGAGAGATTTATTTATACATGTGTATCTAACATTGCCTCACATAAATAAAGTCTACCATTTTTTTATTTTGAAGGGATGGGCAAGAGAGGGTATCTGAAAGGAAGTAGAGGCAAGAGACCTAGTTTGAAGGGAACAGGAGGATGGAGGGTTTTTTTGCAAGGTGAGGACTTACATTCTGAAGAAGAGGTTGATTCCATGGCTTTGGGAATTGTGTTTTTTCATACGTAAGATTTGTGTCTGTGGTGATAGGAGATGTGCATGTAGGGCTTCTCGGGCTCCATGGGTTGTTGTTATTTATGATTTTATCGATGTTGGAGAAGTCATGGTTAAGGTTGATTCTAGAGAAGTATTTTTGGTGTCCCATTAGGATTTTATTTTTTCTTCTATTTCTTTCAGAAGATCTTTATGTGTGTCCTTTTTAGGTGTTTGGAAATTCAACCTTGTTTATGATTCTTTGGCTCCTATAAAACTTTCTGGTTTAGGGCTATTGATGTGCCTAGCACTATTGTTTGTCACTTGCTCATCTTATGTTTCCCTGCCTACTTTGGAGGAGTCTCAATTTGCTTCTTTGCATCCTTAGTGCTCTTAGTTTCCCAGTAGACTTCCTACATTTCTCAGTTGGTTTGGTGTTTTGGAAGTGTTGTTCCTATGGTTGTTGTTTCATTTAGATTGGTTTATTTATATTGGATACCGTATTTTAAGATATTTTCTTTCCTTGGCGCTGCTACCCTACAACATTTTTAGGAGTTCTAGCAGTTTGAGCCCAGTTATGGATCAATTTTGCTTTGTTTCCCTAAAGTGTTTTGTATATGCTTCTCATTTTTTCTTTTTGCTAGATCTTTTGAGTAATGTCTTAGTTGTGATGGGGTTGTTCCTTCCCTTACTAGAACTTGGTCTTTTATGGTTTTCTTTTCTCTCAAGTGGCCTCTTGTTGTTCTTTTTTTGGCCCTTTCTCTTGTGGATCCTCTAGAGGTGGATTCTTCTTCTATTAAGGTGGATAATTTCCTAGTGGATATGGATTAGGTAAGGCTCATTCTTCTTCTTTCTTCCTCTATTTTAGTTTCTATTGAGGTGGTAACATCCCCTATGAACGAAGAGATTTTCATTGTGGGAGAGGTTGAAAGTGACTTTATGAGATCTTTTCATGTCTTTTCTTACCTGGTTACGGGATTGGCAGTGTGGCTCTTCCTTCTAGTTGTTTCTTTTTCTATTATTCCTATTGAGGTGGATATCTCTTCTATTAATGTGGAGATGGGCTTTGCAGAAGAGCTGAGATTTAGTTGTTTGGGAGGCTCTATTGGTTATTTCTCGATGGTTTTGGGATCCATTTAAAATCCAATGCAAAGTTTTGTTGAGCCTTTTAAAACCCTCTTTCCCTTGTCATGCTCATGGTAGATTGGGAATTTTAGTTTATTTTAGTTACTTCATTTATGATTTATCCTTAAGTTGTTGGAAGTAAATATTATGGGAACCTTGTTAAAACTTAATGTTCAAGTTAAGGGAGACTAGAAAAATCATGTTCAAGGTTAAGGGAGCTTGTAAAAACCCTTTGCATTGAGTTGAAAGTCTTTAGCGTATAATCGTAGCCGCTTGAACTTTGTTTTATTAGTCTCCATTAGGCTATTATTTTAAAGTTGTTTGTAGGGCTTCTATTTGGTCATGATATATCTTTTGTAGTTGTTAGTTTAAGGGTTCTAGATCTTGCCAAATTCTACTTTTAAAGATTTTTGGGGCCCCTTCAAAACCTATTTTACCTCAATAAAAAAATTTCCTTGCAGTTGAGTCATATCCTTTCATATTAACATATTGCATATTTGTCCTAAGCTACACTTAAGGGGGCATGTAGGTGTAAATGGTGTGCTTTACATAACCAATTAATCACCTTGGTCCTATCCACACTATTCTCTTAAGTTTACCTAGGTATTCATAGTCTAGTTTTCACTTTATGTCTTAATTAATAAGATTAAGGCACATACCATAAATTTAAATGTAATAACGTGTCTCACTATAGTTTATATAAACAAGAACTTCTCTTTGGATTCTTAATCATCATAATAAATCTACAATCATTGTATAATTTTCATCATTTGATAGAATAGAATTATTCTCTTATATTACATCTATCTTTTGCTTTTATTGAAGTTTCTAGACCTTGGATGACTACATATTTGCCAAAGATTTCATGGTATAGAGCATTCTATACCAACTCTTTTTATATCTATATATCTATGTACTATTGGCTAAGAATCATGATCCTTTATTGAGAGAGAACATATATTCTTGGAAGGAGCTAATGACCGCCACTAGCAAAATATATTTATAGGTAAGTTCAATTAGCTACAAACATTCCTTGAAAAAATATCATAAGAAAAACATTATGGTGCACATATGTTTTCTTCCTCTAGCCACTTAAGTGTTAATAATATCAATATAATCCTTCTAATTAATATGAAGAAATCCTTTGATTTGTAATGACCCACATTTTTCTTGCATAAATTCTCCATCCGCTAAGGGAGGAGACATGCTAAGAAAATGTTGTTATTATATAGCATAATCTGAAAAGAATGGATGGTCACAAAACTCCATGCTTATTGTTCACTTCAAAGTTATGAACCCTTTCTATATCTTGCAACTAGTAACAAAATTTATCCTTAGAAAGGTGTACTAGTCAATAAAGATTGGGTGGTGGCCTAACAAGGAGAAGGGAATATTTGAATGCAATGAACATTCCTTTTAACCCTTATATCATATAAGTTGTTTTAATGGTTGCTTTTTATTTGGCTCAATAATTTTTACCATCAATTTTATTGTGTTGGCTAAATTCCTACACCATGAATTTTATTATGCTTACAAACATTTTTTTTGTGTAAAAAGACACTCTCTAATCTTGTATAATACATATTAATAATAAAAATGAATATTGAGAATATTTATATATACTATACAATACATAAGAATAAATTTTCTCCAAAACCACAAAATTGTTTACTTTTTACACACACACATATATATATATATAAACAAAATTAAATAAAATTTAGTTTTCCCTTATTCCATAATAAGAAAATTAACTAGTTCTCACAAGGATAAAGGCAACCTAACACACAGAATTCAAATAAAACTTTTGTACTTCTTTAACAATCTCAACAATCTCAACAATCTCTCTCACCTAGTGGAGAAAATCACCGGAATATTTATAAAGAGCTGGGTCCCATGTTTAAAGTAACAACATAATGGTTTACTCTAGAAAAGCTAAAGGAAAAGAAACCTTCTGATCATGTTTTTCATAGCATTAAATTTTACCAATGAAATTGGCATGAGACATGGCTTTTCTAAACGTGCTTGCCAAGTGGATTTAACCAATAAAAACAATCCCCATATTAACAGTCGCATTCAATGCCTGCGGTGTAATAAGCCACAAAAAGGATGGACGAACCTCCAAAAGTGCAAATGAAGATATTTAACCTAATAAATAATATTTATACTCTAATTATTCTTCTTATTTCTAATTTAAATTGTGTATTGGATGTTTTTCATCAACATTTTTCAGATCACACTCTGAATTTTAGAATGACATCTAAAACATTAAAAAAACATACAATACACAATCTAAATCAAAATCAAAACCAACAACAATAGCTACTAAAATTTTAGAAAACCAATATTCCATATTGTGAATTAACGGATTGAGCACAATAAATACACAGCCAATTCAAAGTATGAACAATTATATTCTGAGTCGATGCACAATCTGTAGTGTGACAGAGAGGAATCAAGGGCCTTAATAAAAAAACCATAACAAAACCCAAATTTTCTTTTCATCTTCGCATTCAAAAAGATAACTATGTGATCAAACAATGAATGTCTTGTGTTGGAAAGATAACAACCATTTATTGATATCAAACAATTCAAACCGTCAAAAGTAAATGGTTGTTGAGTTTTGTTCTGAAAATCTTAATGTTCTCATCCTACAAATCTCTAGGAAAGCTCTTATCTATGCCAAGTACCCAACCCAAAAGAAGAAGTTTTCAATGAAGTCTTACCTTGGTGATGTAAGGGACAAGGGAGCGCAAGGCATAGAGTCTCTCATTCAGCTTTCTCCGTCTCTTCCTCTCTGAGACAAGATTCTTGGTCGCAGTCGAACGCCCTGTATCATCCCACGATTTCGTCCCTCCACTCCCATCAGAAAAATAGTCCTCTTGTTTCTTTGAAAGCCTCCTATTCTTCAATTTATCCACTTTTCCATCCCAAATCAGGCCTGATATATTCACATTTTGCAATACATTTGCATGGGTGCCCTCCAGAGGACTTTGAATAGAAGCGTAGGACTCGACGTCCTGCCAGAGGCCATGCAAATGATGAGGAAGTGGAGTTGTGCAGCTCCAGGAATCTGCATCACCAACATTAAGCCCACAAGCTTTCAGAGGAGCAGCGATTGCAGCGTTGGATGAAGAATACAGACAGCCGGCGCCTTCAAAAAGATTGTCCAGATTCAGATCATCAAGCTCCATTTTTTTTTCCAAGGAATAAGGAAATGTGATGCCCAGATGTATTTGTAAAGTTAATCCCCAAATAACCACAAGTCTTGCAGATCTTTCTGGACTTGCCCACTTGGTACCCAATATAAAACATTATAGTTGGGGTTGCTGAATCGGTCATATCGTCATTTTGCCTGTGATCGTCCCGGCCAGTCTTATTTTTTTGGCACGTTTATTGGACAGCCACTATATGTACAGTGAAAGTGGGCCTGGCATTAATAATTTTGTGTTTCAGATTCTTTTTCCAAGCAGAAAGTAATTTGTCCTAACCTCCGGGTCTGCGCCATCAAAGGGTCCCATTCACATCTACCATGGTTAGAGAGCACGAATGCATGTTTAGGTGTTATTTTATCAGATCTAATCACAATTACATATTGAAAGGCATTGACGTAACGCCTTAACAATTCGGTGATAATTAAAAGACTTACTTTTGATGTAACGTTTGTCAGGTGCTTCGTTTAATATATCAAAATCCTTTTCATTGCATTAATGTTCAAGACAAAGAATTGAGATATCTCATAGATTGAGGCCATGTGTAGGGGGAGAAAATTTGCATTCAATGAGATAATTTTTTTTAAATTAATTAATTAAATTAAAAATCATAGACAATAATATCTGTGATTTTTAATTTAATTTATGAATTTTAAAAAATGTCATATCGAGTGCAAATAATAAACAATGAACACAAGAGTTCATAATATCTTTAGAGAGACTTCTAGTAGCTTGACAAAGTTGTGTACATAGTGTATATACATCTAACACAACATCATTTCAAAAATAGGTATTTGTATTAATGTTTGTTCATTTGGGTTGTCAATTTTTGTTTTTTGTGTATTAATAAGGGACTTTAATATGTAATGGATATTTGTTGTGTACAGTTCTATCATTTTGGAAGAGATTGCATAGTGTTGTTGAGTTTTGTTAATAATTCGGTGATAATTAAAAGACTTTCCTTTGATGTAACGTTTGTCTGGTGCTTCGTTTAATAGATCTAAATCCTTTTCATTGCATTAATGTTCAAGACAAAGAATTGAGATATCCCATAGATTGAGGTAATGGCTAAATAGCCAACTCAAACGTACAAGATATAAAGGGAGTCTGAAAAATATACTAAGTGTCCCCTTGGTAAGAAATACATTTTAGTTTGCAACTTCAATCTATGGCCATGGCCATGTCTAGGGGTAGAAAATTTGCACCCGATGTGACATTTTTTTAAAGTTCATTAATTAAATTAAAAATCATAGACAATAGTATCCGTGATTTTAATTTAATTTATAAATAAATAAAAATGTCACATCGAGTGCAAATTTCCTGCCCTGAAGACATTTTCATATATTGATGGCCAAATCCATAGCCAAAATCTAGAAGCCTAGAGGATTTCGTAAAGTTTCTAAAACAAAATTGTTGGAAAGAGAACTATGTGACAACAAAGCATAAACAATGAACACAAGAGTTCATAATATCTTTCACAGAGAATTCTAGTACCTTGACAAAGATGTATACATAGCGTATATACATCCAACACACCATCATTTCAACAATGGGTATTTGTATTAATGTTTGTTGATTTAAGTTGTCAATTTTTGTCTTTTGTGTATTAATAATAGACTTTAATATGTAGTGGATATTTGTTGTGTATAGTTCTATCGTTTTGGAAGAGATTGCATAGTGTTGTAAGATGTTATTACACGAGAGATTGTTACATACATGGAGTAGTATGTATGGATATCAAAATAGTTCGATCTATAATTCATGGTTGGATGTCAAATATGTGTTGATTAGAAGTTTATGGTTGGATGTCAAAATATTTGTTGATTAGAAGTTCACAGTTGGATGTGAAAATGTTTTTTTATCAAAAGTTCATGGTTGGATGTCAATTGAAACAACTCAAATATGTTGTTTTAAGTTTTGGTTTATATATCTTAGGGAGTTTGTATTGCATTTCTCTACATTTGACAATATGATCTCATGGCTTAGGAGTTAATTTTACAAAGCTTAGAAGATAATATATCCAAAGTTTTAAGCCACCATTCCTTTTCTGAGAAAGTTAGAGATGACTGAGTACTGTGTTGAATTTTGACAATGTAGTAAGTCACATAGGAGATTCAATCAGAATTCTCTACATTTCTATATATTTAAATATTTTCTCTTACGATTTTGATAAATTATTCATATTGTTTATATCTTACTTTTCTTCAAGTTTTTGATGCTCTATTATGCCACAAGTATGATTCTATTTTTTATAACTCAACATTAGTTGACTGGTTTGTATATGGCCCTATGTTTCTCAGTATTAGTTTATTTGCACTACCTAAATTGGATGTGAGAGTGTGAATGGAGGATCCTAGAATATTATTTATTGTCATATTATGTTCCTCTATGCTTCGTAGTGTGTCTTCATATAGTTTCAGTATTGTTTGGTGATTTGATTCAATGATTGTAAGGTTAAAGGGTTGTTTTCCCAACATGGAGTATTTCAAGTGCCAATACTTTGTGGCTTGCACTAGCTTGGAGAAGTGTGTCAATGTGTTTTAGGTTACGTTTATATCTTGCCTCAAGGTCCACTCTCACATTCCTTCCATTGCATAATTCTTTGGGACTGATCGCTTTGGCTGATGCACATTTCATTTTTATATGTTTCATCCTAGCCAACTTGAAGAATTTCACCAATTCTTGTAGAGGATATAAATGGAAGATAAAATCATTTAAACGATCATAGATGTTGTAGTGGTGGGTATGTTGTGAAGTCCACAATCAAAATACCTAATACATTCTTGAAGAAGTTTTGAAAAAATCCTTGGGCATGTGGGAAGGTATCAATATAAGACAGACCCAACTAAAAATTTTGCACACTCTCTTTGCAGATGAATCCCTACTTTTTGGGAAAGTATGTGTCAAGGAAGCAACTGTTATCAAGGAAACTCTGGCAGAATGTTGTTAGGCCTCAGGGCAAAAATTAAATGAGGGGAAGTCTAAGATCTTTTTATTCAATATATACCCCAAAGAAAGTAGAGTAATCCAGAGGTTATTTGGATTCTCAATGGCTGACACACCAAGCAAGTATCTTGGTATTCATCTCTTCGAGGGCAAGGCCAAAATAACATTCTGGGATGGAGTGTTGTCTAACATTAGAGATAAAATTACATCTTGGAAAGATAGGTGGCTGTCTCTAGTAGGTAGAATCCTGTTAGCAAAATTTGTACTAAGCTCTATACCTAACTATATAATGTCGGTCATTTTTGCGCCTCCTGGGGTGATGAAAAAAATATCCAAATACTTGAAGGATTTCATATGGAAAGGAAACATGGATGATAAATCAAAAGTCCCTCTGGTCTCATGGAATAACTTCTATAAACCTAAAGCAAGTGAGGGTTTAGGCTTTCATAGAATCCAAGAGAGGAATCTCATTCTAGGAGCTAAACTGGCTTGGAAAATATATGCTTTCCCACATAGCCTCTGGGCTAGGGTCATCAGGGTAAAATACCCTAATTCGGAGGACCCAGAAAGAATTTTCTCAATGAGTAACCCACCCAATGGCTCAGTCATGTGGAATTTTATAGTAAAAAGTAGAGAGGTCATTCTCCCTAACCTTTCATGGCATATTAACTCGGGTACAAAGGCCCTTTTTTGGCTCAACTCGTGGAATGGTCTCCCTCAATTGTCCACTTTGCCAAATCTTCAAAGGGCCAAAACTACACTACAATAGTGCTAGGGAGACAGAGTTGGAGATTACTTTACTTAGATTTATGGGACTATGAGATGGAAAGACCTCTCACAAATACAAATTTCTCAAGCAGAGAAAGAGGAGCTTGAAGGCATACTAAAATCAAGGTTCATCTCGATTAACGGTGACAAGGATAGATTGATCTAGATGAAAAGAAAGTCGCAAAAATATATGCTCAAAGATGGCTATCAATCTCTAGTCGTGAATCCAACCATACCCAATTCTATCCTTAAGTTTGCTTGGCATAGTTCCATCCTACCAAAAATGGGGGTTTTCTTTTGGTTAGTAATCCAAGATAGGATCCTTTCCAGCACATGTTTAAAATGCCTTGGGATCATAGACATATTCCCATGCCCTTTATGTGGTCTGGTATTGGAGGACACAAATCACCTTCTAGCAAGCTGTGATTTCGCACAAATTATATGGAAATGGGCTCTGAGAAAACTAGGATGGCATAGACTTCTACACATATCACTCCAGTTGATACTACAAAAATGGCCTTTCTTGCATCAGGAATCTTTCTTCGCAATCATATGGAAATTTATCCTTGGTGCAGTGGTTTGGTGCTTGTGGTGGGAGAAACAAAATAATTTTCAGGAAACAAGTCTCTTCGGAAAATCTGGTATGTAAAATGGTGGAAAAATATGTCACAAAAATGGTAAATGTTCACATGTCAAAGGTGAAATCCCTCTCTTCCACTTTCACTTCATTTGACAATCCAATTTTAGGTAATTGGCCCTAGATTGCTATACCATTCACAGGTGTCTTGATTGGAAAAATTCCAAAGCATCAAATTAGAAAAGACGTCAAATGGATTCCCCCAAATTCTAATCATATTAAATTGAGCTTTGACGGGGCAAGCAAAGGAAACCCAAGGAAAAGTGGTGCCGGCTTTGTCCTAAGGAAATTAGATAAATCTCTCATGTTAGCAGCACATTGTAAACTCCCTGAAAGAACACACAACATGGTTGAAGCTCGTGCATTACTTTGTGGGATTAGAATGGCCATCTTTCTGGGAGTAAGGGACTTGCACATTGAAGGTGACTCCTTATTAATAATATCTTATCTGTCAAAGAAATCTACAGTAAGTTGGGAGATAAAATATGTACTGCAGGAAGTGATTAAACACCTCTCAGAGTTCTCTTCTTAAACCTTGTCACATTTTTATAGGGAGGGGAACAAACTAGCCGACTGGTTAGAAAATTTGGGGGTCGAGGGCAATGAAGTGGATTGGGAAATGGAACATGTGCAGGTCCAGTGGAATCAATTACTGGACTTCTTAATGGAGGAATGCGGTCAGCAACTCAAGCATTTGACATAATGTGGCCTTTGTTTGGGAATAATTTTCACAAGTTGGCCACTGTAATGTGCCCTCTATCAGTTTTACTTAATGCAATGTGTGCCAAGTACAATTGGAGGGATATCAAATTATGACCATATCACACCTGCACATTCTGAAGTGTATGAAAGGGTCAAGTTGATAAATGACAAAATAGACCTTTAAGTGTAATGATGAGGGAAGTCGAGGTGTCACTCAGAAAGGCTATTGAATTGTCAAGAGAGGATGATTTATTAGGAGTAATATCCAATTTAATTAACAATACTAATTGCAGCACAGGGTCCCGAGATTCTCCTAATCTGTAGCGCGTGTGGCATTTAGTTCGAGACCCATCACATTCCTCCTCATCATGATGAAGAAAACCATCTTGGTGTATTTATCCCCCAATTCCGTTGTTTCTTACAACCATTCTATGTTTTGTCTTCCTAATTTTGTGTTTAGTTGAGGCAAGCATGGATTACAAAGAGCTAAACCTTATAATATCTCTGCGAATCAAGGAATGGGTGCACCCAATGTTAGGTCCATATTTGGGGAGACAAATGAAAATTGTGTTTAAACCAATACTGGTTCATGTCATCGATGCAATAAGAGGCATCATTGGTGATGGTATCCTGCTTGCGGATGCTCCAAGACACCTCTTTCATACCCAAGTTGTCTTTGTGTTTCTGTCCAACTGGTATGACATGATGCCAGATGAGAGAGTTTTTTTCTAAATAACTTCCAAGCTGCTAAAGCCAGAATTTTCATCAGATGTGAAATCCATGTGGCGATAAAATAATATTAGTTGCGGTCCTCCCAGGCATGGGTCAGGGTCTCTTTCCTCTGTTCTACTTAGAAATTAAAAAAGAGATAGCTCGCCTTTATGACATCCTCAAGCTGGCCTTGGAGGGACAAGATCTCCAACATCTAAGGATAGAAATCATCAAGTTCATGGATATTATACCTAGTGGGATGGTTGTGAACACTTTTCTGTTGTTTAAGCAAATCTCTATTGTGCTGGCATTTGTAGAAAATGAAGATAGCGCACCGTCTCTGCTTGTATCAACAACTCCAGCATTATCAGTTAATTTAGGTGTTGGAAGGGCATCAACTAAAGGAAAAAACAAAGTGGATGATAAGTAAATTTTGGCCCTTCAATGAGGTTTTGGTGGGGTCTTACCTCTTTCTGACTGGTCTATAGTTTTTTGTCTTTCTGAATATTTGTTGCAGTAGTATCGGTTGTGTATTATGGTCGGTTTCAAATTGTTGTAATTTTTCATGCTCCGATTTACTAAATGACATATATGTTTTGGGTAGTAGTATATGTTGTTAGGCATGTCTATAGCTTCCTAATTAGGCTTTCTGTCTGATCAGTTTGTAAAATTTTTATGTAAAGTCAAGGATAGAGGATTTTCTTTCCCACTTCTTTCCCTCTTGAGCCTTTGAAGCAGTGAAAATCTTATATCAACAATAAATTTTAATGGCATAGCCATTTTTTCCAAAAAAAATAAAATACCTAATACATATTAGAAGTTAGCTGAAGGTATCTACATTTAGAATAGCCAGAAGTTTGTTGAAAGTAATAAGCTAAAGGTTTCTAATGGTCTATTTGTGTTGCGATGGATGTTTAATGTTCTTCATGATATTTTGAGGTTGTAGCCTCTTCTTGTAAGTGATATCATTTATAGATAGTGACAAACTTCCTTTGGTATAGCCATAAAATTGTTATTTCAGGGAGTTAGTGCTTCATTGGGTTTCAATATTAAAACAAAGTTGTATACTTGTTCTATATTTTGATATTTCTCATCATGGTTTTTTCATCATTGGGATTTCTTGTAAATATGGTTTTCTCTTGTGCAATTATGTGGAATGCTTTGTTCTTTCAAGATTGTGTACTATTGCATATGCACAAAGTAAAGGTTTTAATATATAAGAGGAATTTAGTAATCTTGCATGTTCAACAATTGGTATAAGAGCCAAGTTCCTTAGAAGAAATCCTAATAGCCTTAAGAAGATTTGCGATGGCACATGAAAAATCAAACTTATATAGGATGCCTAGGCTCAATAGAACAAACTATTACTTTTGGGGATTAATGATGGAAGCTTATATGAGTTCTTTTGGGTTTGGGGATTGGAAATAAGTTAAAGATGGATATAATCTTCCTACAAGTCCACCAACTAATTTGGGTGAAATAAAGGTATATATGAGAATTTAATGACAAGGAAAATAATGGTATTTTGAGTGGACTAGTAGATTCTAATTTTTTGAATTTTATCCAATGTTGCACTACTAAGGATGTTTGGGAAAAGATAAGAAACATTTATGAAGGAGACACTAAAGTGAGACAAGCCAATCTGTAGATCTAAAGAGGAAAATTTAAAAACATGAGGATGTCAGAGGATGGAGATAGTACTAGTTATTTTGTCTAGGTACATGAAGGAGTCAATACCATTAGAGGTATTGGGGAATAGTTGAAAGAAGTAGTAGTGGTTCAAAAGGTACTTAGATCACTTCCAAAATATTATAGTTAGATAAAGCATCTTCTATTAAGGAGGCTAAAGTTCTAGATAAATGTTCATTGAATAAATTGTATGTAGCACTTGTTTCTTTTGAGATGAGATAATTTGATAAAGTAATGCAGGGGCATCACCTTGTCCAATTTTATTTGAGTAGTTTGTTAAGAATATTAATTTTTGTGTTGGTTGTGTTCAGTTCTTATGCCCAGGGCATTAACAAGTGGTTGGATGTTTTTTAATTTCCATTGTTTTTTTAAATGCTTCTTGAATCTTCAAATATTGGCATGTTTCAAGCTGGATGTTGTCCACATGTTCAGTGGTTCTAGTTAAAAATAGTGAACATAGCAGTTGGTAGTTCCTCAACCAGTTTTGGAAGAGGCATATGTATTTGGGAGTGACATAATGGAGGGAAAAGAGGTGGTAGGTTGATATTTTGAGAGGAAGAGAATGATCCTTGGAAATGATAAACTATTGTTGTAAATATAATATTGACAAAAAATATATGAATAAGAGAACCTATGTTCTCTGATTGAGTTTGGTTCTTTGTATTCCTTTCATCTGATATGAATTATTGCTAATTGATTTCCCTTGTTTTCCCTATTTTCATTGATTACACTTCTGTCATTTCTAAACTTTCCTTCGAATCAAGTTTTGTGGATTTTTAATATGGTTGGTTCCCATCATATTGGTATCAGAGCCATAAGAGATTGATGACTATGGTGTGGTTAGAATGCCACCAAGAATAAAGAATAGAGGAGGTGGTTAGAGAGGTCAAGAAGATAAAATATTTAAAATGTTGGAGATCATTACGAAAATGTTGAATGCCATAGAGTAGGAACAAAGAAGAAGTGTGGTGACTAATGATGGCGGTGATATATAAGAAGAAGAGGATGTTACAAGGTGTGCTCCCTTGGTCTCCTTGTGTTGTGCAATGTAGTGGTGGTTGGAGACATGGATTAACCACCTACTATGTCATCTAAAATTCTAGCAGTTGTATCAGGCCTTAATCGGTCGATCTTTTGGTGTAATTGTGACCAATAATTTGTCTTAGAGCCAAGGTGATAGGTTCAAAACTTGTACTTGTATTGGGGGTGGATTATTTCAAGGTGTGTTCCCTTGGTCTCCTTGTGTTGTGTAGTGTAACGGTGGTTTGTAATATGGATTAACCACCTCTTTTTTTTTCTATAAGTCTTGTGGTTATATCAAGCATTAACAAATTGATCTTTTGGTGCAACAATATAACCAACAGAGGAACCCCAAGTCAATGATAATGTTCTTGCAGAACCGGTTGTAGATCATGAAAAATTAATAAGAGCAATCATGAGTGTAGGATCCAAGCCAAAGGTAGAGGTTTCTACTTAGCTTAGAAGCCTCATTAGAGAGGAACTCGTGGTTTTGATTAATGAACTTGAAAAATATTTTAAGCATGGAATTGCAAGAGAAAAGAGATTGATATTTTCCTATATGATAATCAAAAGCCATGCTGCAATGTGCCAGGATTATCTTCAATTAGAAAGATAAAAGGAGAATAAGGAAAAGATTAAATATTGGGAGAGAATAGTTTCTAAGTTGAAGGGGAGTTCCAGGCGATTATAAAACTAATATTTTGAAAAGGTTTCAAACCCTTGAACAAAAGGATATGTCAGTACAAGAGTATACTAAAGAGTTTTACAAGTTGGTAATTTAATTAGGACATGGTGAAAAGGACATGGAGAAAGTAGCAAGGTATTTGAATGGTTTGAGGTATAGTTTACACGATGAGTTGAGTCTTGTAACCCCTAAATCACTTGAGAAATCTTGTACCAGTTTTCCATTAAGGTAGACAACAAGCTTATGAGGAAGCAAAACTAATAAGAAAAAGGTAGAAAATAAGGCTATGGAGGAAAAAGATAGTATGCTAATAAAGAACAAAAAACAACATGATAAGATGAGGGAACTAGTAATTCTATTGGACTTGAGATAATTAAGAAAGATGAGGCTTACAAAAAAGAGGAGCTAGATCATTTGGAAGAGGTGGCTATCAAGGAAGGGGAATAGGTTTATTGGGTAAATATTTTAAGTGCAATTAGTGTGCTGGTAGTAAAAGTTGGAATTGTCCTTAGTTTCTACAGGAAGGACAAACAAGACTTGAAAGGAGCAATTTGATTGTGCAAGAAGATCAAGAAAGTATTGGAGTTGATGAAAACTATCAACCCACAACTCCCAAGAATCACCTGCATGCAAACCTGTCACAGAAAGAGAGAAGCCAAAAAGCTATGGAGGCCAAAAATCACAGATTGATGGAAGAGGAAAC
>MU227555.1:738629-752390 GCA_018584345.1 Thuja plicata
TAATAAAAGAATTAATTATTAAATGCCTAAAGTTTAGCTTAAGTAAAAGAGAGATAATAAGTGACTTAATAATTAAATCAATATGATTTAATTAATAAGTGGAATCACTTTATTACTCTAACAAAAAGTGTGAGATCACCTTCTCATCACAATGAGGAACATAAGTCTGGAGGTTTTTTTATATTAAAATGAGTATTGTTGAAGCTACTAAAGGAAATTCAATAACTAGTGCAAATGGGAGGTTTATTCAGAACAAAGTATAAGGAAAATATTAAGTATTGCAAAATTATTATAGACAATGATAGTACTAATAAACTAGTGGCTATAGAAATGGTGGATAAACTAGGTCTTAATCAGATTAAATATCCTACACCTTACAAAGTTTCTTGGTTATAAAAGGAGCATCATTTATTAGTAGATGAGCAAGCTTTGATTGAATTTCATCTAGGAAGCTATAAGGGTAGTGTTGTGTGTGAAATCATGCCTATGGATCTGTGCCACATGATGCTTGTTAGACCTTGCTAGTTTGATGAGAATATAGTGTATGATGATAGAAATAATACTTATAATATGGATAAGGATGAAACTCAAATTACCTTGTTCCCTTTAAAAGAGCCAAAAGAGGAAAACCATAGTGGAAATATTAAGGTGATGTTCGTAAGTGGGAACAAGTTTGTAGATAGCGGAGAGAAAGACAATGTTGCAACAATAACCAAGGAGGGGTTTGATATTGATTTGCACATAAGAAAAACAAAAAAAAGGAAAGGGTAACTAGTTTACAATAGAAAAAGAAATAAGCACAAGTTGGAGCACCAATGAATAAAGACAAAGACAAACAAATGTAAGATGAAGAAGTTACAAATATAAAAGTGGAAAGATATGGAAAAAATTGATGGGTACAATTTGTATCCATAGAAAAAGAGTGGATGCATAAGCATGTTGATGAAGGTATGAGGACAAATAGAATAGTGGAGGATGTAAAGTATAATTTTTTAGTCGATGATAAAGAAGTTATTGCAATAGAAGAGGAAGAGGTAACATTGTTAAGTAATGTATCGTAATTTTTGTTTGACAAGTCAAAAGATGTGTAGTATAAACAAAAGTATGAAATAGTGTATGGTGTTGGTAATGATATTGGGGGTTCTCTTCGAAATGATGGATTCATGATGATTTTGCATTGAATAGTTTGACCATAAAGGAAGATAAGTATGAAGTGATAAGGACATATTTAAGTCAAACAATGAGAGATTTTGGGAGACAATTGGATGGGTTCAAAGATGTGAAAATATTAAATTTTCATGAGATTGTTTGTACTAATTTGTGTGCAGATGAATGGGTGACGAGATTTGGAGTACATAATAAATATTATTTATAAATTCATTGAAGAGAACATGGGAATTATTCACGAACGATTGTGGAAAATAAAGGAAAAAATTAAAAAATAGATAAATTTTGATGAATGAACTCATGCTCAGGAGCACATTTATTATTTTGTCTCTTGGTGAGCCTAATTTAGGGGCACGCGTTCTTCAATTTTGGTCTGACTAGTTTGTTAATATTTTGTTTTGAGTAGTTTTTTAAGAAAGTTATTTTTGTCCTTGGTGTTGAGTTCTTATGTCTAGGTCATCAAAAGATGGTTGGATTTTGTTCAATGCTCGTTGGTTTTTTTCTCAATTATTATTGGTTCTTCAAATGCTAGTCTTTTCTAGTTAGATGTTATCCAATGTTCGTTGGTTCTAGTAAGAAACAATGGGAAGAATGATTGGTATCTCCTCAACCAATTTCAGAAGAGGCATACATATTTGGTAGGGGTAGAAAGGAGGAAAAATTGGGTGGGGAGTCATGATTATGAGAGGAAGAGAATGATCCTTGGAGAGGAAAAGTTGTTGTAATAAAAACATTGATAGAAAATACATAAATAAAAAAACATTTGTTCTATGATTGATTTTGGTTCTCTTTAATCCTTTAATATTATATGAATTTTAATTGATTGGGTTCTCTTGTTTTCCCTATTTTCATTGATTAATATAATTTCATTTTTGAATTCCCCTTTGAATCAAGTTTTTGTGGATTGTTAATTTGGTTGGTTCTCTCAAAAAGGTCCTAAAAGGTAGCTTTCAAATTTAGCAAAAAGGAGAAGAACAAAGTAAATAGAGTAATACATCTGATGAGGCATAAGCAAATTTTGAGAGGAGGCCTAAAAAGGCTCTAGAAAATACAAAGGTAAGATACCTTTCAAACATTTTAATTATGGAAAGATTGGCCATTCTTCTTCTTAGTGTCCCTTAAGTTTGGATATGATACATCTACAAGAATTTAAGGAAAGGGAAAAAATTCAATGATGGAAAGCATAAGAAAAAGTATGTTATCTATGTCAAGGATCTCAAGCACAATATTCTCAGTGTAGGTCAAATATGAAACAAAAATACAATTCACATTTCATGATGGTGGATGTGAAATTAGAAAAGAAAATTTGGTTCTATTAGTGGCAAAAGGATCTAGGACTCATGAAAATGTGTACCACCTAAAGAAAGCTAATGGGAGAAATTTTCTTTTAACACAAACAAGTGATAATTGGTTATGCCCTAGGAAAATGGGACATATCAACTTGGATATCCCTGTAAAGATCAACTCCATATATCCTGTGAGAGACATGTCAAAAATATTCAAGCTTATAAATACATTATGTAAGAAATGTCAATTGGAAGCATACAAGGAAAAAATTCAAGACCATTGGATTTGATTCATACTAATCTATGTAGACCTTCTAGAACAAGGAGTCTCTAAGGTGATAGGTACTTCATGTTTCTTATTCATGATTTCACTCAAATAAAATGGGTTACATTTCTAAAAAGAAAAATTTCTTTGATAGATTTAAGGTCTTTAAGTCAATGCCCAGACCTTCTTATGTATATCTCTACAAAATCCATCATATGGAGCTCCCCTTGGTGTTTCCTAAAATTTATTCCTCTATGCGTCTATTTTTGTAGAGGAGGTGGTGGATCATGAGATGCTAAAATGCATTTCCTATTTTGAGAGGAAAGGATTGGTTTCTACATTTAGCTACTTGTGGGCTCCCTACCTGACCCACATACCTAGATTACTGAGAATGAGAATCCTATAGTTGTAGGTAAGGTTGAGATTTACCTTTGTGGTCACAACTTTTTTGTTATATATGTTTCCTCATATGAAGATCCTGAGGTTTTTCTAACCATGGATGACTAAACATTATACTCCCACCCTATCTCTTTCTTATCTCTTGACTTTCCTCCTTCACCATCTAAATGAATCTACAAATATCTCTCTAGTTTGGGTAAGGTTGTTTTACCTCCCCTCTATTTTTGGTGCAAATTGGCCTTGAGGCTATTGACAATATGTTGGGTTGCTTTCTCAAAGTTGACCCTGATGCTAGAAACTTCTTTCACATATCATTTTCTTGTATGTTGACGCACATTGACATTTAAAAGGCTTTTCTAGATCAGATAAGTCTGAATATGGTGAGCGACCTTCGACACAGATGATTGACTATGATGGTATCCCTTTTTGTTCTACATGTTGCTTGACTATGGGTCATTTAGATTCATCTTATCTCTTTGGATATTTACCACAGTTTACCCCTAATTGGTTGAAGACTATTGATTTTTGTCATAATACTATCTTTCCTAATGCTTTAGATGCCATCTCTGAGCTCTCTACTTGTTTGATGCCTTCTACTTCGACTGGTTCGGTTTCTTTGATTGATTCCTCTTCTACTCTACTATTATGGAAATAGATATATACCCTATTCCATTAATTATTACTAACTCTTTATCCCTAGATGATAAGGTTTCCCTCTTTAAATAGGATGCCTATTAGGGAGGTATATTTTCTATTGAAAGAGAACCTCCCCCTCTTCTCTTGAATTCTCTATGAGTAAAGATCATGTAGCATGGACTACTTTTCATCAAAAGAAAAAACACCAGATCCTTATAGTTCCTAACACACATATTTTCCCATTGGGGTCGAAGTTGGGCCCCAAATCTATTTTTTAGTGATTAACCATTTTGCTATTTTTTCTTGTAATGCTCACTATTTTTTATTATTACGACAATGTTGTCCTTTCAGTAATCTTTTTTTGTTGTTCCTTATTTGGTTTTTTTTGTTACCCCTTTGGTAACATCCTTCTTTGTAACAGGGTTGGTGCCCTATCAAAAAACCACTTATTTTAATTTAGAAAATTATCACATTCTAAGTTGGATTCATTTCCCTAGTCTTCATTTATGTCCAAACACAAATATTCCTATACATTTGGTTTCCAGCCATCCATTGTTTTGTACATCTAATCTCAACCTTAGTTATTGTAATGGAAAAATAATTGTATATTTATTAAAAATTAAAATTACTTTATTATTCCATCATCCCAAGTCACTCTTCTGGTTTTAAGGTTGAACTTTCATCTACAAATTTGACCCTTGAATTCCCAAGATTTAGTTTCAAATAGCACCAACTCTTAACAATTTTTTTGGCAAGAGACACTGCATATATTATTTGGTGTTGTCATTGATAGTAGCTAAACTCAATTTGCACATCTACATTGAACTAGGAGATCATATTAAAAGCTAGAATGAAGATTTTCCTATGACTAGTAATGAAGAACAAGGTGTTTACCGATATTTGGTATTTGGTCTGATTAATTCATCCAGGTTCATAAAGTTCGTTGTGGGCCTAAGGAAAGTATTATTGATTTTTTGGCATGCTTATTCCATAATTTGGAGGTCTGGTGTTATTTGTGTGGAAGTTTGAAGAATCAGTATATCGATAATTATGTTTGCCAGTTAAAGAAGCTGACTTGTGTGTACGAGCTTGGTAAAATATTTTTCATTTTTAACTTTTATTTTAGGTGATGGAGCCGACATGCATAGATGCAACATATGCATGTCTCTTTTGTTCTCAATTGGTTTATTTATGAATTTGGCCGACTTGGTCAACATACTACACATTTTCCTTGAAGTATTTTGAGCCAACATGGTGCGATTAATTTCTTTGGATGTGGACCTATAAGATCAATGTTTTAGGGTATAAAAATGATATAGAGACATGCGAGAAGTGTGAAATGTTTTTATGTGAAGAATATTATTCATGGAATTGAGATCCAAGCTTCTGATCAGCGAAGGAAAGTGATACAGAGAAGTCAGAGATAAACTACATTAGATCAAAGTTATGTACTTATGTGGAACTATAACTAGGCATTAGTAGGTGCTATTTCATCAGTTCAAAAATTTTATGATCATCGTAGTGATCTTGTAATGAAGTGAGCCTTTCATAGGGTTGTAGCCCTTCTTGTATTTGAGTAGTGAGCTCTACAAAGTGAGCCTGAATGCATGTGCATTCCCTTGTTAATATAGGTCCTATTACTGAAAGGGGAGGGGTAAATCAGTAATCCACACAAATTCACCAATTCAACTTCTTTAAACTTTACACACCAAAACATATAGCAACAAATAGCATAAGTAAACTTTCTTGAATGCATACATCCACAAGTAATCAATCACACAATGTAAACACCGTATTTATCACATGGAAACCCAAATTAGAAAAAACCACGGTGTGAGATGATACCTACACATTTTGTACTCTTCTAGAACACACCCTATTAGGAGCTTACCCTGTTAAAAGTTTGCAAAACATTGTTAGGTGTTACCCTGTTAAGGGATTTTCCTAAGACCTATTACGATCTTTGCCCTATTAGGATTATCCTTGGTAGAGGAATTTAAACATAAGCTAATGTGACACCTTGTTAGAGGATTTACAACAAAGATCTGTTAGAATCCATCCTGTTAGGGAATTTTCCTGTTAAAATGATTAGAAAGAAACATATAAAATGATTTGTGAAAACTACACTACCTCTGCATGATCAAATTTTTTTAAGCTCTGAAATACATCACCATATTATATATTCTTCCCCATCTGAATGCACTTGATTCCTTTTCTTGACCTGTTTCCAAATCCTTCTACAATTCACAATTTCAGTTGTCTTCAATCTCTCTCCGTTCTTCTTCAACTATTCTACTATATCGAATAACTTCCACCAACTTAAAACAAACCCTATATCTGAGATATGAATTATCGAGATAATCTTAGGTAAGATTACACCAACACATTCCATTCACTTTTAGAAAAACTTGGTATTCAGGATTCAGAGAAGCATCAAATTCTGAAATATCGTAGTAGACTTCACAGGTATATTCAAACAAAGATGGAATTTTTGAATATTGAGACATTGGAAATTGCCTATAAATATGCTACAAAAATTGAAGAGAAATTAAAGCAGAAAGGGAAGAGGGACTACTTCACAAATAATAAGCCAAGGGTTGAAGGTGACCATAAATCTGTGGGAAAAAAAGTGACCAAGGAACGTCACTCAAACTCACCTAAGAACACATGGCAGGCTGCGAAAAAGACATAGGCAAATACATGCATGTGGTGTGAGATGCATAAGTCCCCAACCAATAATAGAAAGGATTGTCTAAGTATCAAAAATCTCATGGCAGAAATACGAGGAGAGGAAGCCGAATCTGAATAATCACCAATAGATCCTTCCGAGCAAAAGGAGAATGATTCTGTCATAGAAGCAGACTCATATGCCATAGTTGCAACTGCTAAAGTAATGCATCATGAAGATGTGAAGAGACTTTTTCATTCATAGATGTGGGTTGATGAAAAGCCTCTACATTTTATTGTTGACAGTGGGAGCCAAAAAAATTTAATATCTAGGGAGACAATCAAAAGATTCAATTTGAAAGTGACAAGAAACAAACAACCATACTCTATGGGATGGGTAAATGAGGACAAGATATTCAAATAAATCAATAGTGTCGTCTTCCATATTCAATCAAGCCTTTCAAGGATGGAGTGGTATGTGATGTAGCACCACTAGATGTATGTGATGTCTTGTTGGGGCAACCTTACATGTATCAGAGGCATGGAGTGTATGAATCCAGACCACGTAGTGTTACAATCAAGCTTGGTGGGAAGAGGCATCAAATACCAGAGATATGTCCAACACAAATTGCTTCTCTAATTAGTGCAAAATAATGTAAATGTTTGATTTATCAAATAGGATCTTTTGTTCTTCTCATGGTTCACCCTAAACAAACAAATTTAGTTGTCCTTAATACACATGCTAAGGTAGCCATAACAACAAATCAACAAAATCAGATGGATAAAATTTGGAAAGAATATTATAGTGTGTTTAAATCACCGATGGGAGTTCCAACACACTATCAAGTAAAGCACTCTATTGATTTAATCCCACACACACCACTACTACATGAGCCAATATATAGAAGGTCAATTTTGGAAAATAATGAAATCAAGAGACAAATTCAAGAGTTAATTTAGAAAGGACATATTCATCCAAGTGCTTCACCTTGTGGCAGTCCAATCATCCTTTCTAAAAATAAAGATGGGACATGGAGACTTTGTATTGATTATAGGCCATTGAACAAAATCAGTGTGAAAAATAGATATCCAATCCCTCAAATTGATGATTTTTTGGACCAACTTAGGGGAGCTAAGTTCTTTACAAAAATTGAATTGAAATCTAGATATCACCAAGTACCAATTGATCCAGTAGATGTGTGGAAGACTGTATTTAAATCTAAGGAAGGTTTGTTTGAATGGTTGGTTATGCCTTTTGGCCAAACAAATTCCCCATCAACATTTATGGGGCTGATGAATGATGTTATTAGACCATTCATTGATTCTTTTATGGTTGTTTATTTGGATGACATAATCATCTTTAGCAAGACTTGGTCTAAGCATTTGTAGCATGTTGAAAAAGTGCTTTCAACCATGCAACAACATAAAATTTATGCAAACATTGAGAATTTTAGTATACTGAGGGTGTTCATGTTGAACCAGTAAAGATTCAAAAAATCAGAGATTGGCCGTCTCCTAAAAATTTCACAGAGCTTCGCATCTTCTTGGGCTTAGCCAACTTCTATCACAGATTTTTTTTTGGTTTCTCACATATATCATGGCCTCTCAATCAATTACTAAGGGGTGGAGCACAAGAAAAATTGCAGTGGATAGAGGCAAAGCAACAAGCATTTGAAGAGTTAAAGAAATGATTACGTTCAACACCAGAACTGGTCCTCCCAGATCTGCAACAATCATTCAAGATAGAAATTGATGCATCTGATCATGCTCTTGGCACAGTACTCACACAACATGGGCAACTTGTTGCCTATCACATTGAAACTTTTTTTAATATAGTACGTAGGTACCCCACCTATGAGAAAGAATTGTATGCTATTGTTTAGGCCTACAAACAATGGCAAAATTATATATTGGGAAAGGAAACTATTATACATACATACCATAAACCTCTTCAATTCTTGCAAACACAAGGAAAGTTGCAGAATGACAGACATCAAAGGTGGTCAACTTATCTACAAAAATTTCACCTCAACATTCGTCATAAAAAAGGAAGCTGTAACAAAGTGGCAATTTGTTTGAGTAGGCCTCCAATTGTAAGTTTGAAAATGGTGCTGGATTCATGTGGTCATCAATCATCCACATGGGAAAAACTATATGGTATTGACCCTGATTTTTCTAACATCTATAGTAATTTGGTAGAAGGAAAGTGTGTCTTTGATTTTCACTTTCAGGATGGGTTGCTTTGCCATGTTGGTCATATATGTGTACCCACTGAGGAACGAAATAAAATGATATGGGAAGCTCACTATAGCTGTGTTGCAGGACATTTTGGTATTGGTAAGACTACTATTATCCTTCAAAATTATTTCTATTGGCCAAAAATGAAGAAGGATATAATTTCATATATACAATCTTGTGCAGCCCATGCAATTGCAAAGCCATCAAACCATAAGTTGGGTCTATACTTACCATTACCTATTTCTGATAAGCCATGGCAGTCTGTTTGAATGGATTTTATGTCTGGGCTTCCAACTACTAGGCGGGGGCATGATTGTGTGTATGTTGTGGTAGATAGGTTTTCTAAAATGGCTATCATGGTACCATTTAAAAAGATAATTTTTGCAGAAGAGACTGCCAAGTTATTTTTTGAACATGTTTGGGTTCATTTTGGTTTTCCCAAAAGCATTATTTCTAATAGGGTGAGCAAGTTCATCAACAAATTTCTGTCTGCACTATGGGCTAAAATGGACACAAAGTTGACAAAGTCCACAAAATTCCATCCCCAAATAGATAGGAAAACAGAAGTGGTGAATCAAATGATCATTCATATCCTACAAATGTATCATTCAAAACATCCTCACACATGGGATGAAAGCTTACCCTACATGCAACACAGCTACAACCGTGCACTCCATATTACTATAGGGCATAGTCCATTTGAGGTTTGTCTTAGGTATCAGCCATTGGCACCTATGGATGTAGCATTCCTAGTTTTGCAATCTAATAGTTTATTTAATGGTGACAAGGAGGTAGATAAAGTGTAAAAATTCATTGATAAGATTAGACACCTACAACAACAAGTTCATGAGATTTTGGAGCAGAGTAATTAGAAGTATAAGGAAAGGCGTGATAAAAATAGAACCCCTCATCACTTTTAGGTTTGTGACAAGGTATAGTTACATCTTTAGAAAGAGCACCTTCAAGGACCAAGAAGGAACCTTTTTCCTCTTCATTATGGCCTATATACTATTGTGAAGCAAGTTGGTGAGAATGCTTTTGAACTTAATTTTCCATCCTTCTTAGGTCTGCGTCCAGTTTTCAATATAGAATTGTTGAGACCCTATTTTCCTCCTTTGTTTGAGATTTCCCAAGCTACTGAACACATTCAAGCTGAAGAATTATCTACTACTATTCTAGTCCAGTGTCACCATGTTACTAAAATCATTTTAAAGACTTTGATAAAGCAGACCATTCCTCTTTATCGGGTGGTTCGAGCTGGTCAGCATCCTCATCAAGGAAAGTGATTAAGTAAGGAATAAATTGAAGCACAATTTCCTCATTTTTTGTAGCATATTAGTGCAATGGGGCCCATTTCCTCTCAAGGGGGGAGGAATGATCAGGATGGAATTGGGAAATACTGAAATCTAATTTTTCAATATTTTCTATCTCAGTAAACTACATTTTTGAAGGTCTTCGGGGCATTTATGGGTCTGTCTCCTCAATAAACAATGGGAAGTGAAACCATGGTTTCACTTCCTAATTTTTTGGGTCTACAAATTTTTATTATCTTTCCAACGAAGTAAACGGTTTGTAAATCAGACCTAGGACTAGAAAGTTATGCCTTCTCCAAGTAGGCCTAATTTTATATATATATTTTTGAAATTTTTGGTAGTTTTAATAAGTTTATTTGTAATAAACATTATGATGACTCTTCATTTCATTTCCAAGGTATTCTAGTGACCCTTGGGATCCATCATATTTGTATAAAATTTAATTTCGAATAGAAGGGATTACTTTTTGGCTTGCAATTCTATTGTTAGTCTTCTGGTTTTTATATTGAACATGAAAATACCGCAAGTATCACACTACGTATTGAAATTTGATTCATAAATCAGATCAGTAATTGAGCAATTTCAAAAACCTCTTTTGACCAAAAAGAAACTTCCTAAATAAGCCTTCTCAAATGTATACCTCAATCAATGTGCCATCAAGTAAGTCACAAAAATCATAGAACTAACTCTCCACTTTATGAAAATCATCACTGATCTAAAAATCTTCATGACTTGTTCAAGAACTCTATCTTATTTACACGTTCATTATGTTAACACCACTTCTCGTCAATTAAACTAGTAGTACCAGTTTACATAATGATTCACACTCGTACATATAGTATCTCAACATAGTATATAATGATATCTTATAAATGCTTCATCAAATACTTCACTGATTTGAAACAACAATCAAATCACTAAGTTGTCTATCACTGACTATTTTAGCAATTACTCGATTTGATCCCATTCAAATATAACCAACTTAATTCTCCATATCAAAAGTTGCGATGGAAAATTTAACATCAACACACATGATATAACCTTCCATAAGAAAAAAAAAACATTAGAAACATACTACAACTCATGATTCACTTACACAATATCAGGTAATATACTTAAAACACAAGTCAGGTAGTTTACATCAATGACAACCAAATAATTGATTCGCCTATTATCAAATCTATACCAATCTTCATCAATGAACCACTTAGCATCACTGGATTAGTTGTGATAACAATCTCCCCCTTTGGCATTGATGGAAACACTCTTATCGAAATCACTTTTCTTCTCATAACTTCTCTTCGTTCTGATTTCTGCAAAAAAATGTTTCCACTTATGTCTTTGCCTATGATCTTCCACTTTTGTCTTCTCACTCAGTTTTACTGATCCATCATCTTCATATACTCCTCCTTCCATCTTTCATATTTATATTTTCTCCTTGTAAAATAAAATACTCTCCCCCTATGGGAAGTGCATACATAGTCTCTCCCTTTGACAACAATGCCAAAGTTGTCAAATAATTTAGTCATCCCTGAGTGCACTTCACGGAATCTTACATGTTCATTCCTCATTACTTTGTTTCAATATTGAATTAATACTTCTCCCCCTTAGGAGTTTTCCACCACTACATAAATTCATACATATGATATTTTGATAAACATATATGAATTGATGCAATGCACAACATCCTCTTATTAACTTCTGATGTGGCAATAACCCCCAATCTACCTATAATATATTCAAAGGTAGCTTTTGGTAATGGATTGGTGAATATATCAGTAGCTTGTTCATTAGTAGACACATAATCATGTCTTACCTCCTTGTCTTATACCTAATCTCTATTGGAAACATTGCTACTTTGTAGACAATTGTTATTTTTTCATTGATGTCAAACCTTAACTGGTGAGCCTATTGTTGTATGTTTGAGTACCTTATCCATTGATTGATGAAGATTTGAAAAGAATGGGATAACAAGAAGACCAAGGAAATTTTTGAGTTATGAGTATACACCAGGGTACTTGATCATTTGGCACTTTGGCAAAGTGATACGTTGTTTATCTAGCATTGAAAGTTCACTGGAAGGTCAATGCCGAGTAAAGAAAAGTCTATGCCGAGCAAAGCGAAAGTCAATGCCGAGCAAAGCAAAGATGATGTTGAGCGCTAGTGAAATGCCGAGCGAGACAGAGAAAGCTGAGAAATAGTATTTTGATTATTGATAAGATTTGAGATCTATGGCCGACATAGTTGATTCTATTGGGATATGCATTATTAATTAAGATTGGTCCACATTCATTTAATGCACAGGAAACCGTTATTAGCACATGGATTCAATGTTTAATTAATGACTGTATTGGAGAAGTAAAGTAAATTTAATGATGGAAAGATTCATTGGATCTGACCTAACCTAAGATCTACGATCTTGATTAAGCGGAAAAAGATTTATCTGACCTAGATGAAGAGGTATAATATAACCTACTATGGTTATTGTTATGGTATCCAAGTGTAAGGAGAAGTTGAATGCAAAGTGTTGCATGGTTAATTGATTGATTGGCAAAACCTAGTAGAGAAGGCTAAGTAGAGAAGCAGAGAGATTGCTTGATGGATTTCCAATTAGATCTAAAGTTTGAGATGAAAATGGAGGCCACTCAGTGAATTAGCATTAGACCTGAAACTGGATCTGAATTTGCAAAGTAAGTTGTATGTATCAAATCACACCTGCTGATCACTTTCTAACAATTGTATCAGTTCAAATCCTTTAACCAGGTTGACCTAACAGTCATTGTATAAATCCTTTGAACAAGGTGACATTCAGATTGGAATGTTCTAAGTCCTCTAATAAGGCCACTCCTAACAGGGTTATTAAATCCTTTAACCAAGTCACATTTGACAGTGTGTTTTGTAACCTTTAATAGGGTTGGCTCCTCATAGGGCATCACTTTAGAAGAGTGAATTTTTGGTAGCATGTTACTGGTGGTTTTTCCCATATTGGATTTCCACATTAAATCATGGTGTCAAAATGTGTGAATGTTATTGTTGTGTTTTACTATTAAGTTTTTGCAAGCTTATTTCATTACTACGGTAAACTGCACACTTTTGTTGTTTATTACTGCCAAGAAAATATGAGTTGTTGAAGTTGGTTTATAGTCTTATATGGGCACATCTAGACCTGAGGATAACTGATTCAACCTGCCCCCCCTCTTAGTTATTCTGAATTCATCTTAACAATTGGTATCAGAGCATAGTTCTCTTGAAAAAGCTTGAAGGTACTTGGATATAAAGATCAAGATGTATAAAAGGGATGGACAGAAGATCAAGAAGGAAAACTTTCCTGCATGGAAAATTTTGATGAAACTTCACTTGGCCAATATTGGTGATTCTGCTAAATGAAATATTGAAATAGAATATGCAGCCCCTACTAGAGTTCTGAATGCTGCACAACTAAGAGAAAAGCATGAACATAATCAAGCAATGCTGGAACTTGCACCATCTCTGAACTATCATGAATTTGAGGACATCAAAGATTGTACAAGTGCAAAGAAGATGTGGGATGCCCTTGCAACCATTTATGGAGGTGATATGAATGTACTAAGATCCAAATCTGAAAGCTTGAGAGGTAAATTTGATGATTTAAAAATGCAAGAAGGAGAAAACATAGTGCAATACTATGATAGGATAAAGGAAGTTGTAAATGCTATTAGAGGAGCTAAGGGAACCATTGATGAAGATACTATCATGAGAAAGGTACTAAGAACACTTCTTCCTATTTATGCTATTAGAGTATCTGCAATTC
>MU227555.1:752853-801693 GCA_018584345.1 Thuja plicata
CAATGAAAGATGATTCTGATGATGATGAGAAAACTGCACTAATTTCTTATATGAGTAAAGGTGATCATTGGATTATTGACAGTGGTTGTTCACATCACATGACTGGTGATAAGGACAAATTTGAAATCTTAGATCAATGCAAACGTGGATATGTTAAGTTTCGAAATGATACACCTTGTAGAGTCAAAGGGAAAGGATCAATTCAATTGACTAATAAGATTAGATGTGATGATGTATACTGGGTTGATGATCTTAAGTATAACTTGTTGATTTTTTCACAGCTGAACACTTTTGGTTACAGAGTTGAATTCCATCATAGGAAAGCAAAGATCTATGATGCCAATGGAGAATTAGTTGCAGGTGGTGAGGAAACAAAAGGTAACTTGTTCTATTTGGATTTAGCTGAAGAGACATGCTTGTTTGCACAATAAAATGATGTTTGGTTATGGCATAAGAGGCTATGTCATGTTAACTTTGATAACTTGGTAAGTATAAGTAAATTGAAAAAGGTTAGAGGGCTGCCTAAGTTAAAGAAACCCGAGAATGCAATGTGTAAGCAATGTCAGTTGGGCAAAAAGACTAAATCTAGTTTTAAAAGCAAAACTTATACTTCTGCGAATATTTTGGAATTGGTTCATATTGACCTTTGTGGACCTATTTGTGAGAAAAGTTACTGTGGAGACAAATATTTTATCCTATTTGTAGATGACTACTCTAGGATGATGACCTTTATCTTTCTCAAAGAAAAATCTGATGCATTTCAATTATTTAAGTGGTACTTGGCAAAATTTGAAAAGGAAATAGGTAAGAGTCTGAAATGTCCGAGATCTGACAGAGGAGGTGAGTTCATTTCTAATGAGTTTAACAGATTCTGCAATGACCGGGGGATAAAAAGACAAATGTCAGCACCTAAGACACCACCATAGAATGGTATAGTTGAAAGAAGAAATCGATCTATCATGGATTGTGCCAGAACATTAATGATGGAGAAAAATATTGCACAAAAATATTGGAGAGAAGCTGTGAGTACAGCTATTTATACCCTGAATAGAGTACAAGTCAAGAAAGGTACAAATACTACACCTTATGAGCTATGGTATGGATATGCACCTACTGTAAGTTATTTTAAAGTCTTTGGGAGTAAATGTTTTATACTGAAGGATAACAGAAATGGTAAACTTGATGCTAAAGGAGAAGAAGGCATACAAATGTTTGAATTCTAACACTAACAAAATTAAGGAAAGTGCAAATGTTAGAATTGATGAATATGCAGAAAGAAATGAAGTTGAAAGCATGATTGAGCCTAAAAGTTACAGATCATTCACATATCCTGAAGAAGAGGATTCTAAAGAAAGTGAAAATGAAGTTGCCGAGCAACAGTCTGCACCTGCCGAGACATAGAACAAAATTGCTGGGTAACAAGAGGTGACTGCCGAGCTATCTGATGGAGACGCTGAGTCACAGTTTCACCCTGAACTGAACTTGAATGATCAAATTGAAGCTAAGA
The DNA here is from genome assembly GCA_018584345.1 of Thuja plicata. Taxonomy (NCBI): domain Eukaryota; kingdom Viridiplantae; phylum Streptophyta; class Pinopsida; order Cupressales; family Cupressaceae; genus Thuja; species Thuja plicata. Next base: position 754,361 of record MU227555.1, read on the forward strand.
AAGAACCTACTTTGCAAAAATATGTAAGAAGGCACCATAAACCTGATCAAATCATAGTAGCAAAGCATTCTACAGTTATGACAAGAGGCAAATTAAGAGAAGACACATGTTTGCTATGTGATTTTGAGCCTAAGACAGTAAAACATGCTTTGGACAATGAAGACTAGATTCAAGCCATGAATGAAGAGATAGACCAAATTGAAAAGAACAAGACATGGACGCTAGTACCGAGACTTGACAACAAAAATGTAATAGGTAAAAAGTGTGTATTCAGAAACAAGCTGAATGAACATGGAGAGGTAACAAGGAATAAAGCAAGACTGGTATGCAAAGTTTATGCACAAGAGGAAGGAATTGATTATGGAGAGACATTCGCCCTAGTTGCAAGATTGGAAGGTGTAAGAACTCTACTTGCATATGCAACCTACAAAGGATTTAAAGTCTATCAAATGGATGTGAAGTCAGCATTTCTAAACAAAATATTATAAGAAGTATTTATTGAACAAGCTAATGGATTTGTTGACCCAAGTAAGAGGAACATGGTTTGCAGACTGCACAAGGCATTATATGGACTGAAACAAGCACCCAGAGCATGGTATGAAAGATTACACAATTATCTGATGAAGATTGGATTTACAAGAATAAATGACAACAACAATCTATATTTGAAAATAGAGCAAGGTAAAGGAATTTTATTGGCTGAAATTTTTGTTGATGACATCATATTCAGTGGACAAGATATGATATGTAAAGCATTTTCAAAGGAGATGCAAACTGAATTTGAAATGTCTATGCTTGGTGAGATAAAATTCTTTGTTGGACTACAAATACATCAAATGAAGAATGGTATCTATATTACACAATCAAAATATATCAAGGAGATACTAAAAACTTTTGGTATGGAAGATTCAAAACCAGTGAGTACACCCATGGCTACTGGACAAAAGTTGACAAAGAATGATGATACAGAAAAGGTAAATCAAACACTGTACAGATCAATGATTGGTAAGCTGCAATATGTGGTGCACAGTACACCTGATATTGCATGAGCAGTTGGAATTGTTGCTAGATTTTCTGCTAATCCAAAAGAGACACATAGAATGGTAGTAAAAACAATTTTGAGATATTTGAAAGGTACAGAAGACTATGGCCTATATTACAAAAGGAATGACAAGTTTGAACTTAGAGTCTATACTAATTCTGACTGAGCTGGTAATGTTGATGATAGAAAAAGCACCATAGGAGGAGAATTTATTTTGGGGAAAAGATTAGTTTCCTGGACAAGCAAGAAACAAAATTGCACCTCACAATCTATAGCTAAAGCCGAGTATGTGGCAGCAGTAGTTAATTGTTCAAACATTGTGTGGTTGAAGATACTACTGAAAGGTATGAAGGAGGAGATCACAGAACCAGTTGTCATATATTGTGATAACACGAGTGCCATTAATATTTATAAAAATCGTGTAATGCACTCTAAGACAAAACATATAGCTATCAAGTATCATTACTTGAGGGAGCTAGTTTAGAAGAAGGAAGTGAGACTGGAATATGTGAATACTAAGGAATAGTTGGCAGACATATTTACAAAAGTGTTACCCAAGGATGCTCATGAGTATCTAAGAGGTAAATTGGGAGTAATTCCCCTAGCTCACGCTAACTAGTTTGGAATGGTACTGTTGCATCAAATGTTTTAATCAGAACACTTGACACATTGATGCACAGTAAGTCACATTTTTAGGATGCTGCCTAAAAACTGTAAAATGGAAAACAAGAATAGAAAAGTAGATTAGTCATACATAAAGATGATAGGAACAACATGATACAAAGATTAGAACAGAAGAATCTGCATGATGAAGATGTCAACATCTTTGGCATTGTTATCAAAGAGGGATATTATTGCTAAAACAACGGATACCAACAGATACAAGGGAGATATTACTGAAAGAGGGAGCTGAACAATAACATAAAAAATTTCAGTGTGATTATAGACACAGAGGGAGTCAGAATGAAGCTAAAGACATTAATGACGATTTGTTCATATCAGGAACACATACACTTTTTGGATTGTATGGTAACTTTGGTTGGAAATTATTGTTTTATAGTTTACTGTTGCCATCAATGCCAAAGAGGGAGGTTGTTGGAAAGATTGCTACAATGTAGACAATTGTTATTTTTTCATTGATGTCAAAACTTAAATGGTGATACTATTGCCATATGTTTGAGTACCTTATCCATTGATTGATGAAGATTTGAAAAGAATGGGATAACAAGAAGACCAAGGAAATGGTTGAGTTATGAGTATACACCAGGGTACTTGATCACTTGGCACTTTGGAAAAGTGATACACTTTTTTATCTAGCACTGACAGTTCACTAGAAGGTTAATGCCGAGCAAAGGAAAGTCGATGCTAAGAAAAGCGAAATTCAATGCTGAGAAAAGAAAAGATGATGTCGAGCGCCAGTGAAATGCTGAGGGAGACAGAGAAAACCAAGCAACAGTATTTTGATTATTGATAAGATTTGAGATCTATGGCTGACATAGTTGATTCTATTGGGATATGCATTATTAATTATGATTGGTCCACATTCATTTAATGCATGAGAAACCATTATTAGCACATGGATTCAATATTTAATAAATGACTGTATTGGAGAAGTAAATTACATGTAATGATGGAAAGATCCATTGGATGTGACCTAACCTAAGATCTACGATCTTGATTAAGCGGAAAAGATTTAGCTAACCTAGATGAAGAGGTATAATATAACCTACTATGGTTATTGTTAGGGTATCCAAGTGTAAGGAGAATTTGAATGCAAAGTGTTGCATGGTTAATTTACTGATTGACAAAACCTAGCAGAGAAGGTTGAGCAGAGAAGCAGAGAGATTGCTTGACAGATTTCCAAGCAGATCTAAAGTTTGAGATGAAAATGGAGGCCACTCAATGAATTAGCATTAGAGCTGAAACTAGATCTAAATTCGCAAAGTAAGTTGTATGTATCATATCACACCTACTTATTGCTTTCTAACCATTGTATCAGTTCAAATCCTTTAACTAGATTGACCTAACAGTCATTGTATAAATCCTTTGAACAAGGTGACATTCAAATTGGAATGTTCTAAGTCCTCTAACAAGGCCACTCCTAACAGGGTGATTAAATCCTTAAACCAGGTCACATTTGATAGTGTGTTTTGTAACCTTTTACATGGTTGGCTGCTCACAGGGCATCACTTCAAAAAGAGTGAAATTTTGGTAGCATGTTACTGGTGGTTTTTCCCATATTGGGTTTCCATGTGAAATCATGGTGTAAAAATGTGTGAATGTTATTGTTTTGTTTTACTGTTAAGTTTCTGCAAGCTTATTTCATTAGTACAGTAAATTGCACACTTTTGTTGTTTATTACTGTCGAGCAAATCTGAGTTGTTGAAGTTGGTTTAAATTTTTATATGGGCACATCTAGACCTGAGGATAACTGATTCACCTCCACTCTCAGTTATTATGAATTCATGTTAACACTCTCTAAGAAAATGATATTTTATTGCAATGTGTTTTGTCTTTGAGTGCATTACTGGACTCTTCAAAATATTTATTTCACTGTTGTTATCGCAATCGATAAAAATAGGTTTCATGACCTTCTCATGAATTCCTTCAAGAATCTATTTTATACATTCTTACATTTTTGTTTCTTACTAGTCCAGGAGACTAATCTTTCACCAAGAAAGAATGCTCCACCCCTTGTACTTTTCCTATCATCAACATTTCCTACCCAATCCGCATCAGTAAATAAATTCACATAAAAATTTCCATCTGTACCATACCATAATCCATAAGATTCAGTTCCTTTGAGATGAGATATCTCAAGATCCTCTTTATTGCAACCAAATGTGAGTCATTTGGGTTGGATGAAAACCTTGCAAAAATGCCAACAACATGTGCAATATCTGGTCTACTATGCACAACATATTGTAGTTTACCGATCATAGATCTATACAAAGTTTAATTTACCTCTTTTGATTCATCCTCCTTAGTTAACTTACAAACTATAAAGCTAGGTGTTCCGAGTGGGTTTGAATCTCCCATGACAAAAATTTTCAGAATCTCTGCCACATATTTTGATTGACTTATGTATATACCTTTCTTTTTTTGTTGTACTTAAAGTCCAATAAAGAATTTTATTTTTTCTATCATAGACATTTCAAATTTATTCCTCATTTCCTCTACAAATGACCTTCTCAATGCTTCATTTCCACCAAATATTATGTCATCAATGGAAAATTCAGCAATCAATGTTATGTCTTCACTTTCAGATAGATATACATTGTTATTGTCACTAGTTCTTGTAAACCAATCTTAATTAGATATGCATGTAACCTTTCATACCATGCTATTGGAGCTTTCTTTAATCCATACAAATCTTTATGTAATTTACATACCATATCTTTACCTTTCTCCTTTGCAAATCTTTCAGGTTGTTCAATGTATACTCCCTCTTCTAACACACCATTCAGAAAAGTAGATTTTACATCCATTTGATATACCTTAAATCCTTTATGAGCGACATATGCTAACAATATCCTTACACCTTCAAGTCTTTCAATATGTGAAAAAGTTTCACCATAGTCTAGTCCTTCTTGTGCATACCCTTTGCAAACTAGCCTTACCTTATTTCTGATCACTTTTCCTTTCTCATTCATCTTATTCCCGAAAATCCATTTAGTACATATAACATTATTGTTAGTAGGTCTGGGTACTAAATTCCAAGTGTTATTCTTTTCTATTTGTTCTAATTCTTCTTTCATAGCCATAATCCAATCATCATTTTCCAAAGCATCTTTAACAGTTTTAGGTTCAAGTTTAGATATTAGACAAGTGCTTTCTCTTACTTTTCTCCTTGTCATTATTCCAACATTTTTATCACCAAATAATCTGATCTTGTGTATGATTGAGTTTCACATACCTTGGAAGTGCCAGTTTTGTCATTAGGTTACCTTCATCATTATTCACCGGTTGTGCTTCATTCAACACTTCAATCACCTATGGTACTATTTCTAACTCCATCGGTTGAACATAAACAAACCTATCATAGTATTATGGTTCCTTCTTTCTATCTTCCTCATTCTTTTCAAAAAATTCATCAATCCTAACATTTTCACTTTCAATCATCTTGTTAGTATGCTTGATCAAATACTTATATGCTTTGCTTCTAGTAGAATAGTCAAGAAATATTCCTTCATCACTCATCGAATCAAAATTTCCATTTTGTTCATCCTTCTTTATGTATCATTTTCTTTCAAAATTTTAAAGTAATTGACACTAGGAGTATGACAATACCATAGCTCATAAGTTTCTTTACTTGCACATTTCTTAACTTGCACCCTGTTTAGAGTATAAACAACAGTACTTAAAAATTCTCTCCAAAAAGTTTGAGCCACTTCCTTTTGTATCAATAGTGTTCTTGTACAATCAATTATGGATAGGTTCCTTCTCTCAGCAATACCATTTTGTTGAGGTTTTCTTAGTGTTGACATTTGTCTCTTGATTCCATGCTCTTCACAGAATATTGTAAACTCATGTGAAGTTAATTCACCTCCTCTATCAGATCTAAGACACTTGAGTGATTTACATATTTATTTTTCAACTCTTTCCTTATACACCTTGAACATTTAGAATCCATCATATTTATCCTTTAAAAACATAACATACATCATTCTTGACTAATCATCAACAAATAAGATAAGGTACTTATCTCCATAGTAGCTCTTTGTTCTCATCGGTCCACACAAGTCAGTGTGAACAAGGTAAAAAATGTTCTATGATGAATATACTTTACTTGCAAAGCTAGACCTAGTTATCTTTCCCAACTAACACTCTTTACACATAGCATTTTCAGGCTTAGGTAGAGTAGGAAAACCTCTAACACATTTATGCTTGCTAACCTCTACCATATTATCAAAATTAACATGACAAAATCTTTTATGCCAAAGCTAGTTTTCTTCAAATTTAGAAAACAAGAAGTGTTTATTAGTAGAGTTCAATTAGAATAGGTTACCTCTAGTCCATTTACTAGTAGCAAACAACTCTCTAGATGTTCCTAAGATCTTGCACACACCATTACTAAATTCCAATGTAAAACCTTTGTTATTCAAATGAGAAATAATTAACAAGTTATACTTTAACTCGTTCACCCAATAAACATCATCACAATTAGTAGTATCATTAAATTCTATAGAACCTTTACCTCTTACTATACATGGTGAACCATTACCAAATCTGACTACACCACCATCACATTCTTCCATTCAAATAAATTTTCTTTTACTATCGGTCATATAATGTGTACACCCATTGTCTATTATCCAATCACCACTATAATTCATGCTTGAAATCAATTCTTTCTCCTCACTATCTCATCCTACACTAGTTGAGGGATCTTCTTTGACTGCAACAAAGACTATCTCTTCAATATGATTCCACAACAACCACTCCATCTTCTGCTAGGTATCCAACTTTCTTACTCTTTTCTTTGAAGTTCCTAAATTTATTGAACTTATCCTTCCTATCATTGTCAGGACATCTAGATGCAATATGACCAATTTTATTACATGAAAATCATTTTAAGGGTAGTTTACCTTGATACTTTCCTTTTCCTCTCGGCAATCTCCTTGTTGGTAGTGCTTCCAACTCTTCTTTTTCTCTTTCCTCATATAAGATAGAATCATAATACTATTTTTCTTCAGAACTATTAGAGAATTCCTTTCCTTTCTTTTAATAACCAATGGTTAGGAAAGCTTTGAAGGCATACTATATTCTAGGCATACTATTATAAAAATTACTTAACTCAAAAGCAGTAAGCTTGCCAATCAAAGAATCTAGACTCACATTTGTAGGGCTGATAGATCTCAGTTATTTTATAGAAGAGACTCTAATAGCATACTATGGTAGAAGGTTTCTCAATATTTTACTTACCACATCATCATTGTCAAGTTGATCACCAGCTCCTTTGATAGAAGAGACAACTTCCTTTAGTCTTTTTTTGTATTGACCAATATTTTCTCCTTCATGCATTCTCAAATCATCATACTTTCCTCTGAGACTTTCTACTTTAGCTTTCTAGACATGAGCATCACCGCCATGGACTGTTGCCAGCTTAAAGTATCCCACATATCTTTAGCATCATGTATTTCCTCGATATTTACAAACTCAACATCAACCAAAGCACTTGCAATTTCTATCATAACAAATTTTTGTTCCAACTTTATCATTATTTCATCAAGAGTTAAAATTACAGAAGGTTGAAAATACTTGGTTGTAAGATGATCCAATGTTTTCTCTCCAATACGAGACATATGCAACTTCATCCTGCTTACCCATGTAGAGAATTTTTCTTTAGAAAACTTAGGTGCTTCTTTCTTATACATCTTCAGATCTTTTCCCAAAGCTATCAAGCCTTCACAATTAGGGGAACAAAGCTCTGATACCAATTGTTAATATAGGTCTGATTATGAAGAGGGGAGGGGTGATTCAGCAATTCACACAAATTCACCAATTCAACTTATTTAAACTTCAGGATCTAATGGACTTCATCAATGATCTTGGGTTACTAGATCTGGATCTTCAGGGGGCAGATTAGACTTGGAGTAATCAAAGAACTGGGCCTGACTGCATTCAGGTCTGCCTAGATAGGGATATGATCATTACTGACTGGCTGAGCTCCCATAACATCAAACTTTCAGCTCTGGTGAGAATTGGCTCGGATCATTCCCCCCTTTCCCTCACCTTGGATCTGATTATAAAACAAAGGAACTTCCCCTTTAGATTTGAAATAATGTGGATCACACATCCTAATATCAACAAAAAGATTCTAGAGTGGTGGAATATTGATATAAGAGGCTTTGCCATGTTCAAAATAGCCAAAAAAATAAAAAAATGTTAAAACCAAAATCAAACTCTAGAACAAAAAGGAGTTCAGTGACATATTTTCCTCCAAAGAAAAGTCTATCTTTGACCTTGGAGCTATTCAAGAGGTGATCTAGAGGGATGACTAAGATGAGACTAACCTAAGTCTTGAGAAAACACAGCTCTCAGAATACCACAATGTGATTGGCAAGGAGGAATTGTACTAGAAACAAAGGTCTAGATCAACCTGGCTAAAAGAGGGGGATCGAAACACCCGTTTCTTTCATTTATCTACCATGAAACACAAGGCAGCTAATCAGATCAGCATTATTAGGAGTGGAAATCAGATGGTACAAGATGAGAAAGGCATATCTAAATCAGTAGTGGACTTCTTCAAATCCCTTCTCTTGAAAGATCCTAACCTGTCTGATCTTGACCAGGAGATGCTCTTGGGAAACATCCCTTCGGTCATATCGGATAATCAAAATAAAGCCCTATGCATTATTCCTCGCATGGAGGAAGTTAAAAAGTCCTTGGATTCTCTTCTAGGGGATAAGGCCCCAGGTCCTGATGGTTTCCCCATGTTTTTCTTCCACAAGTTCTGGGAAATTGTCAAGTTTGATCTGGTCAAAGCGGTGCAGGAATTTTTTTGGCTCCAGGAATCTTCTTAAAGAACTTAATGCCACCTTCTTAGTGCTTATTCCAAAAGTCTTAGGGGTGGGTTCCATGGATCTTTTCAGACCTATCAGTCTTTTCAATTCGTTCTATAAGATTATCTCCAAAGTGATCACTATAAGACTTCTTCATTTACTCCCCTTCATTATTGCTCAACAACGGTCAGGTTTTGTTCCTGGCAGAAAAATCCTGGACTCTATCATGGCAGTGCACAAGGTGATTCACTCCTTAGAAGCTAGGAACAGGGAGGGTTTCCTGCTCAAGCTTGACCTATCCCAAGCCTATGATCATGTGGATTGGTCCCTCCTAATGAAGGTGTTGGGTGCTTATGGTATTAATAGAAAAGTCTACCTCATCATCCACCAACTCATTTCCTTGCCTTCTTTCTCGGTCCTGGTGAATAATTCTCCCTTATCTTTCTTTAGTGCCTCAAGAGGCCTGAGACAAGGGGACCCTCTTTCCCCCATTCTCTTCATTATTCTGGCGGAATGCCTCGGTAGATTTATTTCTTCTCACAAAGGTGTAGGGGAGCTCAAAACCATCATACCTTCTTCTAGAGCCTCAATATTTTCTCACCAAAAATTTGTTGATGACACCATCTTAGGTGGGGAAACTATGGCGAATGAGGCTAGAGTTGTTAAAAACTTGCTGGATTCCTACACCAGAGCCACAGGCCAATCTATCAACTGGAATAAGAGCTCCTTATTCTTTATCAACACTCCTAAGGTAAGAAAAGAAGAATGGAAAAAATCATGGGGTATGGGATAGGATCCCTCCCTTCCACCTACTTAGGCATTCCTCTTGGAGCTAAGCCCCCGGAAGAATTCTGGAACACTCATAGACAAATTTAATAGAAAATTGGCTAGATGGAAGGGTATTATTCTAAGTCAAGTGGGCAAGATACAGCTGGTTAAGTCTACTCTCCAAAACCTCCCCACCTACGCCCTTAGTCTTTTCTCCATCCCTACTAAGGTGGCGGAAGCTTTGGAAAAAATCCAAAGAAGATTTCTATGGTCTGGGGTGAAAGAGCATAAGCACATCCCTCTAATTGCTTGGGACAAAATTTGTCTCCCTAAAAGGGACAGGGGTCTTGGTATCAGAAGAATAAAGCCTTTCGAAAAGGCTCTCTAGGAGAAAAAAATTTGGCAGATATTCCATGGTGCTAGGGAATGGTGTGATTACTTTGAGGAGAAATATCTACCTAGCAACTCTCTGCACTCATTCTTCGAGAACGAAGATATCCCAAAAGGATCCAGCATATGGAATGGCCTAATTAAGGCCAATGACTTGGCCAAATATAAAGCGAGATGGAAAGTTGGTAATGGTCATTGTGTCAGCTTCTAGAATGAAATTTGGCTTTTCACTAAACCTCTAAAAGATATTGATTCTTTCAACCAGTGGAAGGAAACTTGTACCTTGCTTTATGGGGACATGGTCAGCAATTAAAGAGATGCAAATTCTTGGGTGAATCTTGGTTTTGTTTCCCAGGACTTAACTCCTCTCCTTAAGACCCTTAATGTTACTTCTCTATCCCAGCACCAAGATGCCCTGATCTAGGAAGGCTCCCCAAATGGATCCTTTACTATGGCCTTTTCTTATTCTTCTCTTGTTACCCAAGATGCCACACCCTTCTGGGAAAAATTCTGGCTTCCTGGCCTTACTCTGAAAATCAATGTTTTTTTTTCTGGCTCTTGCTCCAAAATCATATTCTCACTATTGACAACCTAACTAAATGTGGCATCCCTATTACTAATAGACGTTCCCTATGCCACTATCAAGTGGAATCGGTGGACCATCTCTTCATTCATTACACCTTTACCAGCTCTGTTTGGCACCTTATCCTTTCTCTTTTTGGTCTGCAATGGTGCTTCCCCTCCTTGGCCAAGGAGTTGTTCTTTAACTGGACCTGGCCCTTCAAAAACACTACCTTCTATAAAATATGGTCCTAGGCATTGCCTCACCTTTGCTAGGGAATATGGAAAGAGCAGAATAACCATATCTTCAGGGATTGTAGTGCCAACCCCAATACCATTTTTGAAAAATTTCATCATGCTCTACTGGAGAATTTTTTCTTGTGTGGGAATACTAACCCTTTTGCAGGTAATAGGGATGTTGCTGACACTAAGAACTCCATGGGTAAGAGACAAAGCTGCACTTGGTGTAGTCCCTTGGAAGGCTGGTCAAAATCCAACTTCGATGGTGCTGCCAAAGGCAAACCAGGAAGGGCGGGAAGTGGTGAAATTATTCATAATTGCTTTGGTTATGGCATTGCTACCATCAGCTTCCTATTGGGTTTTCAAACTAACCACTATGCAGAAGCTAATGCCGCCCTCCAAGTTACTAAGTTAGCCCACGATCTAGGAATCAAACAACTCTGGTTAGAAGGCGACTCAAAAAACATCATCCACTACCTCAAGAATATCCACCCACCCTCGTGGATGATAGAAAACATGATAGAGGAGACACGTGGATCATAAAATTCCTTTGACAGGGTGTATACAACCCATGTGTTCAGAGAAGGCAACCAGGTTGCCGACTACTTTGCCAACATGGCAGTGTGAAGTGACATGCACACTCACTAGCATTGCGATAGAGATATGCCACGTGAAGCCTTGGATTTAGTCAATTATGATCGAATCCTTGGGAAGGAGGGAAAAATTAAATATAATCATGAACACGAAAGCTAAGCTAGGAAATAGCGTCGCCATAAAAGGAAAGTAAATGACAGGCTGTAAGGGCAATAACTACTATCAAATACCGCACACTTTGTGGGTGTCCAGAAGTAAAAAGGTAACTTACAACATAAGGCACAACTGTAGGCCTTTCTAGAAATACTCTGAGAAATTAGATTTTCGCTGAAGCTTGCCTCTGTTAACAATTCTCAATCTTTTAGCTATAGGTGGAGAAAGGCACAGGAGGGAGCCCACAAAGGATGGTAAAAAATGGAAAAGGTGGACAAAGGTTTGGAAGTACCTTAAAAAGTGGGGAATTTCCACCTTTATAGAAAGGCTCCATGGTGGGAAGCCATCTGTTACTAAACCTTTTGTTAAAAACTAGGACGAAGGAAGCATTGAAATTGAGGCAGAAAGTTCACTATGATAGAAGAAGTCATCTCGATGGTGATGGGGATTCCCATAGTTTGGAAAAAATTCTACAAAGACCGAAAGATTTCAGATGCTGCCATCAATGAATTTGTGAGAGACGAGGAGGAAAAGGGTGAGCTCACCAAAGTCGGCACCCATTACTTTCCTGATGGGCTGAAAATTTTGTGGCAGTTTGTGCTCTGTGCCATCATCTACTACATAACCCTGGACTCCAGTTTTGATAGAATCCACACCCACCACTTCGTGCTTCTCAATCATTTTCGCCATGACATGTTTATTTCTATTCCCTTGTACCTTTATGCTTCCATAAATGATAATATCAATGGTTATAGAGAAAAATCCATAGCTATCCCTGCACTACATGAAGGGCTCTTATTGCTCATCTATGATTACTTTAAAGCCCAGATTATGGGTAAAGAGGTGAACTAGAAAGAGGAAATGGAGGTTTTAGGCTCGGACTATGTCCCCTTAGACACATAGGATAGTATGGTCTTGCATTCTGAAGATGACGAAGATTATGAGAATAAAAATACCTTCTAGGGCTTCTCTTCGAAGAAGAAAAAGGGCACTCAGGTGAAAGTTAAAAAAGAGATCATGGTAACCCCAAAAAAATAGAGCACTAGGATTATTTACTCAGAAGAGGAATATAATGAGGGAGAAATGGATTCTGATAGTGAGAAGTATCCAACTGGTGGGAAAAGAAAAAAGAGAAAGTACCCTAATTCTGGGAAACCCCCAAAAAAGAAGGATATGGATAGGGAAGAGAGTGTTGATAGGTCAAACCCAGAGGAAAAGTTTCAAAGCACTTCCCCTATTCAAGACAACAACCCTCCTATGCAGAATCAAACTAAAGTTGGGATGGAATAGGAAAATGAGTTTAGCTGTTACATGGAAGAAAAGGGTAAGATCATAGGGTGGAGATACTTCAACACAAAGATGGCTAAAATGGGGATAACTAGAGAGATCATAAATCCCAAGGTTTTGGTTGAAGATGACGGCTGTATTAAGTTAGATGCGCTTATTAAACCCTCTCTAGTTGTGTTCAGTGACAGTACTAGGGAATTTGACATTAACTTGCTAAACAATTCCAGAAATGTCATGCTCGACAACTATAGGATGATAAATTGGCTCTATCATGAGGTGGAAGACCTCAAAAATAGGGTAAATGGCACTAACATGGAGAACAAGAACAATGAAATGGAGGATGTAAGTAACCTGTGCACCCACGTCCAAAAACTAGAGGAAAGCATGACTAGGGTTGAAACAACCATTAAGAAAATAGCAAATCAAAGCTATAACACTCTTAAAAAGACCAGAGATCAAACCAATGCCGAGATCGACAAGCTAGAGGAGAAAATGGTTGGGAAGGACATAACTAGCAAGGAAACAGAGGCTGTGTAGAACATTGATCACGGGCCTGGCAAGCGTACCCGAGCCAAGACAAAGAACACTAAAGACAAGGACCTGGAGACGGTGATCCAGGAAATAAAAGATTCGGCTGCCAGCATGGATTTGAAGGAGGTTGAGGTGGCCAAAATTATGGTGGAATTATCCTGAGGTTCCTTGGCTTTACTTGATGTTTCTGTTTATTTCTGCTTTTTAGAAGTTTAGCCTTTCTTTTTGTTCTGGCATTTCTTGGCCTGTCCTATCTTTGGAACTCGCTCTATTTTGATGCTTAAACTTTGATATCGTAAACCTTTGTTTTGGGTTTCAGGATCCCTATAAAACCTATTTTACTTTATCAAAAACTTTATACACCAAAACATATAACAACAACTAACATAAGTAAACTTTCAATGCATACATCCACAAGTAATCAATCACACAATGTAAACACTATATTTATCACATGGAAACCCAACTGGGAAAAGAACATGGTGTGAGATGATACCCATAATTTTTTTACTCTTGTAGAATACACACTGTTAGGAGCTTACCCTATTAAAGGTTTACAAAACACTGTTAGGTGTTACCCTATTAAGGGATTTTCCTAAGAACTGTTAGGTTCTTTTCCCTATTAGGAGAAGCCTTGTTAGTGGAATTTAAAAACAAGATAAAGTACCACCTTGTTAAAGGATTTTCAATAAAGATCTATTAGGATCCACCCTGTTAGGGGATTTTACAGTTACAATGATTAGAAAGCAACAGATAAAATGATCTATGAAAATTGCACTACCTCAACATGATCAGATCCTTTTAAGCTTTGAAATACATCACCATACTTGATATTCTTTCTTAGATCAATCATACTTGATTCCTTTTATTGTCATGTCTCCAAATCCTTTTGCAATTCACAATCAAATGTCTTCTCTATCTCTCTCTCTATGTTCTTCTTCAACTGTTCTACTATATAGATTCACTTCCACCAACTTATAACAAACCGTAGATCTCAGATATGAATGTTCCAGATCATCTTAGGTAAGATACAATGCATTTAGAAACTTATAAGACATTTTCCTTTGACCACATTGGCTTGCTCATCAATTTGATCTTGGTAATTGAGTCATTTCAAAAACCTCTTTTGAACAAAAATAAACTTCCTGAAGAAGCCTTCTCAAATGTATACCTCAATAAATGTGCTACCAAGTAAGTCTAAAAAATCATGGAACTAATACTTCACTTTACGAAAATCATCATTGATCATGTTTCCATAACAAATTGCATCACCGATCTACAAATCTTCATAGCCTGTTCAATAACTCTATCTTGCTTACCTATTCATTTTGTTAATACCACTTCCAATCTAATAAATTAGTAGTACAAATTAACATAATGATTTTCACCCGTACATATAGTATCTTGACATTGTATATAATGATATCTTATTACTGGTCCATCAAATACTTCATCGATCTGAAACAACAATCAAATCACTTATTATTTATCACAGATTGTTTTGGCACTTACCTAGTATGAGTCCATTCAAACATAGCCAACTTCATTGTCCATATCAAAAGTCGTGATGGAAAATTTAACATCAACACACATGATATAACCTTCCATAAGAATATAAACATTAGAAACACGCTGCAACTCATGATTCACTTACACAATATCATGTAATATACTGAAAAAAAATAAGTCAAGTAGTTGACATCAATGACAACCAAATAACTGATTCATCTATTATCCAATCTGTACCAATCTTCATCAATGCATGACCTAGCATCACTGCATCAATTATGCTAGCAATGTTTCATTGTAAGACAATATTTCTGCAGAGTATTATCTTGTGGGTCTCAACCCCATCGTGGTCTTTTCCCTAACAGGGTTTCCACACAAAAATCCATGTGTTATGGTGTTATGGCTCCTCTATTTTATATTCTTGCACATGTCACTTTTCATTTTATGTGGTTAATGATTTTTGAATAAGAATATTAAAGTTAAACTTTCAGAACTTTGATTAACCCCCCTATCTCAGTGTTCCCTCATTCAAACACATTTCACTATTCACTATGATTCACCCTTGAATATATCTATGTTCAAGTTATTTTATGTCTTTATGTTGAAGTTCATTTAGTTGCATGCATTCCATATCTTCTAGTAAATAATCATCCTCCCTCCCTAATAATTATTTAAGAAATAGCTATATATTCATCTAGTGCATTACTTACAAACCTCAGATTAGAAATTATATCAATTATAATTGCATATCAAAATATCCAAGCCTTGTTAAATATCTTGTAGAACTAGATATCTAAACCAACTTGAAATCTTGTCTCAATAGCCTAGTATTTAGCCATAATAGATTCGATATATGATCGATACACTAACATTAAAATTTGGTTGATATTTTTGATAATATTATATTCCTAATTTATGAATAAAATTAATATATTTTTAGAAAAAAAATATCTATAAGTGATGAGAGATTTCAACAATCTATTATATCAAGATGTAGTGTTTACTAGATTAATCGTGTAACATTTTTTCATCAACATTTCAGATCAGACTCCATGATCCATCATCACGATGAAGAAAGCAAAGAATACAGATCATGGAATGTGATCCAAAATGTTGACACAAAAAAATGTTACACAATGTAATCTCGATGCAACTAGTTCTTGAGAAAAAATCAACTTTAAAATCTATAAAACTTTAAGCTTTCATCAAAGAAATCTATATTTTAATATGATTTTCCAAGATCATATATCTTGAAAAAGTTTAAATACAATCACTTTTGTATTTTTGACAATTTAATTTTTTTCTTAGATAGTACAATTCAAAGATAAATACCATACTCTCTTGAGATGTTTTAAATTTATACTTTAATCCTTTTAAATAGTTTGTTAAAAAATATTTCATAAAAAAATACAAAAATATCCATCTAAATCCCTAACAAATGGATTTTGACAAATAGTTTCATTTACTATTCTTAAGCTTGGAGTTGTCTATTTATATACCTCTCATGAAAAATATATGCCTACATAAATAATAAATTTGGTTACATCATCTCTAAAACTAGAGATTTTTCCCTATTACTGGTTTAATAACTTTGAAACCTAAAACCTCATTGTTTATTTAATTCAAAGATTATATTCCTCCATTGAAACTTACTCTAAGCAATTCAATTTTTTCCCTCCACCAAAATCTTTGCTAGAAGACAACAAGAATTGAAATATTTCTTGTCAAATGATAAGACATAATCTTAATATAGATTTTTATCACATCTTCAGTTTTGAGCTTAGTTCAACATATTTCAAAGGAATCACATAGCTTGATTTTTATTTCTTCATATTTCTTTCAATAATAGAAAGAAATATTATGTATATTCTCAATTTGGTTTCTTCCAAAGTAGAGGAATATTGTATAATGATATTGGATAATCCTGAGCATTTATTTTGAGTCTACCATCATTCTAGGAGATTATACATTGAGTGGAGGTCACATAGTCTCTCTTCTTTTGTTTATAGGAGGTATTGTTTTCTTTACATAGAGATTTGTTTTCTTCTCATTCTTTTTGGAGATTTTTTTGCATTAAATTCTATCTCTTGGGGAAGAGTCTTTTTTTTTTACACTTTCATTTCTCCTTTTCTCAAATTGTGAGAAATTTGTTTATACATGGATATCTTACATCACCTCATTGCCTTATAGTCCAAATCTTATTCTGACAATAAAATGGGTGGTGTTGGGTTTGTTGTCTTTGTAGATGATTTGTCAAGGATTCATGTGTTTCTTTTGTTGGTAATGTCATTTTCCCTTATACTATTGTTTTTTCTAGTAATGTTTTTTTCCCTAACGCTGCTAAACCACCTTTCTATGTAGGTCAACATTGTTCTGATTATAATAATGGATCTACATGGATAAGTGTTCGATGTAAGAATTATACCAATAAAAAGTCTTCTTAGGTTAGGATGTTAGATAAGTTGTCTCAAAGCTCTAATTAAGAATAAGATGCAACGTCTTTGGCTCTAAATCTACTATTTGGTTAGTTTTCCTATTTAGTTTTCTTTGTGACCTGTTTGGTCCTAGTTTTAGTTTTATGTGGGATTTGCTAGATCTATACTAGGTTGGGACCCTTTCCCACTCATTTTAATAAAAATCATTGCCTCATAGTTGAGACATATTCTTGTATATGTAAATCTTGCACATTTTTCCTATGTTACACTTAAGGGGGTTTGTTAGTGTAAATGAGGTGTTTTACCTAACTAGTTAATCACCTTAGTCCTATTCTCTCTAATTTCTTAAGTTTACTTAAGGTACTCATAGTATAGTTTTCTATTTATTTATTGAATCATAAGATTAAGACATGTCATAATATTATGCAATCCTATGTGTTCCTATGACAGATTTATAACCAAAAAGTTTTATTTATATTCTTAATCATTATAGTCAATCTATAATTATTGTATCATTTTCATCCTTTGATGGAATAATATTATTTTCTTACAATATATCTCTATTTTGCTTTCATTGAAGCTCCTAGATCTTGGGTGACTACATATTTTAAAAAAATGCATAGTATTGAACATTCTATACCAATTCTTATAAGTTTAAATCATGTACACCTAAACTAACCCCTCCCTACATGGTCAATTAACTACAAACACTCCATAAATAAATAGTCAAGAAAATACATTATTGTGTATGATTTATTCCACTAACCACTCAAACAAAACAAAATCTCTAACTTAGTGAAAACAACCACCAGGATATTTATAAATAGTTGGGTCCCAAGTTTAAAGTGACAACATTAATAGTTTAGAAAACGTTATTAGGCCCCATTTGGTTGCGGGAATTAGGAAATGCCGAATTTGATCAAATGCTGGAAATAGTCAAATCATCGATTTGATATTCCTAATTTTCATTTCCGGATTATAGTTTGGACTGTTTGGTGCACCTGGCAGATGACTGAGAAGATGCATAAGGAATTTTAATTGTTTATTTCTTTTTTTTTAATATGGTGTGTATATATGCATGTACACACACACACACACACATATGTACATGTATATATAGATACATACACATATGTGTGTACATGTGTGTGTGTGTGTGTATATACATACACACATACACACATACATGTGTGTATATACACATACATGTGTGTATATACACATACATGTGTGTATATACACATACATGTGTGTGTAGACACACATACATGTGTGTATAAATATACATACATACATGTGTGTTGTATATACACATGTGTATATATATACATACATATATATGTGTGTATAAATATACATACACACATGTATATATATATACATACACACATATGTGTATATATACACATATGTGTGTATCACACACACACACACACACACACACACACACACACACACACATATATATATATACACACACATTAGTGCACACACACACACACACATGTGTATATACACATACATACATGTGTGTATTATATATACACATGTGTGTATATATATACATACATACATGTGTGTATAAATATACATACACACGTGTGTGTATATACACATACACACATATGTGTATATATATACACATGTGTGTATCACACATACATGCATATATATACACATATACACATTAATGTGTGTACACACACATATACATACGTGTGTGTATATACACACATGTATGTATATACACACATGTATCTATATATACATGTGTGGGTGTGTATATATATATATATATGTGTGTGTGTGTGTATATATATACACATGTGTGTATATATATACATATATACATACAAGCTTTCTGTACTGTTAGAAGGAGCTCATTTCAATTCCAATTTCAGTTTCGAATTCCAATTCTAGGTTTTTTTAAGAAGATATGAATGCTCATTTGGGGGCAAAATTAGAAATAGAAAATCCCTATTCTATTTTCATGGGGTCGACACAAACATTGAATTTGGCAAATCTATAATTAGTTAATTCTAATTCCACTCTAATTCCCACAACCAAACAAAGCGGAAAAAAAAACAACTTTTGATCATGATTTTCATTGCTTTCAATATTGACGAATGAAACTGACATGAGACATGACTTTTCTAAACATGCTTGTCAAGTGGATTTAACTAATAAAAATACAAGCAGCGGCTATGCAGCCACGAAAATAGACATCATACCACCAAAAATACAAAATTGAAATATAATTTCTCAATCCCCACATTAATAGTCATATTAATCAATGCCTGTATGTCATATCAGCCACTAAAAAGTGCAAATGGAAACTTATAACACAATAATGTACTGTAAATTCAATGTATGAATAGATATATTTTGGTTATTGCTGTTTTTTTTTGGGGTTTAGATTGTGTAAATTTTTTACATCATTAATGTTTTGGATCATGATGTTAAAAAGTTGAAGGAGTGTGAGCTATCTCTCTACTTGCTGAACTTTCTATCATTCTGATGATAATGAATTACCTACAGAATGTGTTATGTGTTCTTAAACTTTGATAAAAAAAAACACACAATGTAAATTACAAACAACAATAATAACTATTATAACGTATAAAAAACTAATATTCTTAACCTATATTATAAGGTACCACATTGAACACAACAAATGGACAGTAAATTCAAAGTATAAACAACCATATTCTGAGTTGATTCATAATCCGTAGTGTAAGAGAGAGGATTAAAGGACTTAATCACAAAACCATAACAAAACCCAAATTTGATTTTCATCTTCGCATTCAAGAGATAACTATGAGATCAAACAGTAATGTGTTGTGTTGGAAGGATAAAAACCACTTATGAATGCCAAACAATTCAAACTGTCAAAAAGTAAATAGTTGTTGAGTTTTGCTCTGAACGTCTTAATGTTCCCTTCCTACAAATCTCTAAAAGAAACCTCTTTATCTATGCAAACCCAACCCAAAAGAAGTTTTTTTCAACAGAGTCATACCTTGGTGATATAAGGGACAAGGGAGCGCAAGGCATAAAGTCTTTCATTCAGCTTTCTGCGTCTCTTCCTCTCTGAAACAAGATTCTTGGTCGCAGTCAAACGCCGTGTATTATCCCACGAGTTCATCCCTCCTCCACTCTCATCAGAAAAGTAGTCCTCTTGTTCCTTCGAAAGCCTGCTCCCTTCCGATTTATCTATTTTTCCCTCCCATATCAGGCCTGATGTATTCACATTTTGCAATACATTTGAATGGGTGCCCTCCAGAGAGCGTGGAATAGAAGCATAGGATTCCACGTCCTGCCAGAGGCCATGCAACTGATGAGGAGTTGTGCAGCTCCAGGAATCTGCATCGCCAACATTAAGCCCACAAGCTTTCAGAGGAGCAGCGATTGATGAAGAATAGAGGCCGCTGCCGCCTTCAAAAAGATTGTCCAAATTCAGATCATCAAACTCCATTTTCTTCCAAAGGCAGGAAGAAGTTTATTGTGGGATGCCTAGATGGATTTGTAAAGTGAAACCCCAAATGATCGCGAGTGCATCAAGAAAGTGTTGGAGGGCTTTCCGGACTTGCCGGCTTGTTGCCCAATATAAAACATTATATCTGGGGTTGCTGAATAGGTCACATCGTGATTTTGTTTGTGATTGTCGCGGCCAATCTTATTTTTTCGCACGTTTATTCTGCAGCCACTATATGTACAGTGAAAGTGGGCCTAGCATGAATAATTTTTTGTTTGAGATTCTTTTTCCAAGCACAAAGTACTCGTCCTTCTTGGGTGGTGCAGCCCAATCAATCCGGTAACTGTTCTAACAGGAACATGCTTTCTTCCTTGTAACCGCATGTTCTTGGAAATGGCTGATGGTTGGACTTCTTTGACCTTTATTCGGTAGTGATAGGAGGAGTTGTATTGGGGCTTTTATGTCTCGGATAATAGCTGTGGTTAGGAATAGAGTGCACTGGATGTATGTATGTAGAAAGAATAATTAAATTTGAGAATCCCACCATTGAAAGTAGATGTAGCCTTAAAAAGGTTAACCACTCTAAATTTATTGCGTTCTTTTATGTGAGTTTTTTCTGTTGTTCTGTTTTATATTTTTTGCATTTTTTAAAAATTTGAAATCAATAATTGGTATCTGGAGAGCTCAATTCGATTCTCTGGAAATTAGTGAAGATTTCTTGTAGTCATGGATGAAGGATCTCTCATGCGCATTGCAAGGAAAAACCAATGGTCAAGGTTTGCTAACGAATGAAGAATGGGAGAAACTCAACCATAAGGCACGAGCATCGATTTTTCTATTACTCTCAAGCAATTTACTCTTCAATGTTTCGGCAGA
This sequence comes from Thuja plicata, assembly GCA_018584345.1. Lineage (NCBI taxonomy): Eukaryota > Viridiplantae > Streptophyta > Pinopsida > Cupressales > Cupressaceae > Thuja > Thuja plicata. Next base: position 775,724 of record MU227555.1, read on the forward strand.
GAAGACAACAAAAGAGTTGTGGGATAAATTATCTTCATTGTATGAGATAGCGTCAACATTGAACAAAGTATTCATAATGAAAAATTTATACAATCAGAAAATGAAAGGAGGAGTTATGTCTAATCAACTTAATGAGTTCAATACCTTACTTACTCAATTGATTTAAGTCAGTATAACTTTAGATGAAAAAATCAAAGCTATTTTGTTGTTATGTTCATTGCCGAATAGTTGGGAAGGAGTGGTATATTTGACAGTTAGCAGTTCAGTTGCTGCCAAAAGTAAATTGACATTTGATGAGGTTGTAGCCACACTCCTCTGCGAAGTCATGCGAAGGAAGAATCAAGAATTTTCCTTCGGTGATGCACTAACTATTGTAAGCACAAGCAATAGAGGTAGGAGTCGAGAAAGAGGCAAATATTACAACAATGGAAGCTTAAAATCTACACACTAATCAAAATCTAGAGCCAGAAATGGTACATGTTGGTTTTGTGGTAAACTGGGACATACAAAAAATAAATGTTGGAATTACAAAATGGCCCAAGGTAAAATGATCAATGATGAAGTAAATACTGCAGTTTGTTAAAGATGATGGAGTTTTGGTTCTCACAACTTGTGGCACGAATGTAAGTTCGTGGGTCCTTCATTCCGGAGCCTCGTTCCATGCTACTTCATGTCGGAGTGCTTTCATGAATTATCAAGAAGACCCCTGTATGTTTGGTAAAAAATTTCTTGGAGACAACAAAGAATGTGACATTGTAAAAAAATGTGACATTTTATTATCGTTGAAGAATGGTAGTAAATGGCTTTTAAAAGATGTACGACATGTTCCTACTCTTAAAAGCAATATGATTTCTGTGAGTCAACTTTATGCACAAGGCTGTAATGTTAATTTCTCCTTAGATTCATGGAAAGTAACTAAAGGTTTGTTGGTTTTGGGCAAACGAAAGAAACTAGGGAGTTTATATGTTTTAGAGTGCAATAGTGAAGTGGGAGCTGCCATGGCTATTATAGATAGTAATGTTGAACTTTGGTATAAGAGGCTCAGTCACATGAGTAAGAAGAGTCTTGAACTTATGCTTCAACGAGATTAGCTTTTGGGTCTTAAATCAATCGATTTGGAGTTATGTGAACGTTATCTTTATGGAAAACAAAATAGGGCCAACTTCTTGAGGATGGGTCATGAAAAGAAATCCTCCACATTAGAGCTTGTGGATTCTGATGTTTTCAGTCCTACAGAGGTAACTTTCATGAGTGGTGCTAATTATTTTGTTACATTTCTTGATGATTACACTCGTTAAGTCTGGATTTATAAGTTGAATAAGAAATCAAAAGTGTTTTCCAAATTTAAAATTTTCAAAGCTATGGTTGAAAATTAGATTGGGAAGAAAATTAAATGTCTACTAATAGATAATGGTGACACATTTTTCTCCATGGAGTTTGATAACTTTTGTGCAGATAATTGTATTCAAAGAATTTAAATAGTCTGCTTTACACCTCAAGAAAATGGTGCAACTGAGAGGTTGAAATAGACTATTTTGGAAAGAACTCGGTGTATACTCTCCAATGCCGGTTTGGTGAAAGAACTTTGGGTAAAGGCATGTATCACTATTGTTTTTTAATCCATTGATCTCCTTCATCTCGTCTTGATTTTGACTTTCCAAAAGAGAGGTGGTTTGGAAAATGAATTTCATTTAATCATTTGCATATTTTTGGCTGTGATGCTTATGTTCACATTCCTAAAGAGAAAAGAACAAAATTAGATTTTAAATCAAAGAGGTGTATATTTCAAGGGTATGGTGAGGACCAATTTGGATTTCGTCTCTTGGATCCAATTACTCATAAAGTTATTCGTAATCGCAATGTTGTTTTCAATGAGACATTTTTCTTAGGTTTGCAAACAAAGATTATTTCTTCAAATGATTCCATTCAATTTGATTTATTTGACAATGGAGGCCATGTACAAAAGGTTCCTCGGGTTACATTTCACCCCTCTACTGTTGTTGTCTCACGAAATGCCATCACTCTTATATTAATACTACAATGCCTCTTCCATTATTCTCCCAACCTCCTCTAGTATGTACACAACATGTTATTGTTCCATCACTTCCAATGAATTATATGTCTACGCAGTCTCCAATTTCTCTCACGTAGGAAGAGAAATATATCTTTGACCTGCTAACTCCTCCATCCATGCGTGGTCTACCATTGTTCACCATACCCACCACAGAGGGTAATCCTCTTCTTACCATGCCGATTCCCACTCTTTACCTACCACAAGGAATAAAAAATCATGTTGCTCTGTAAAAAAATAAACCACATATTTCATCTTCTCCAGCACGACGTGTCAACACTACGCATATTTAGCCCAATTCAACATTCATTCACCCTCTTGGAAATGCATCTGTCATTGGTAGTGACTAAACTACCACTTTTCACCAGGGTCTTAGTGAAATTCAAAACCAAGGGAGACTTGCAGAATCTTGGTCCAATTCCACAACAACATAAGAATGTTGAACTTACACAGGGACTTGGAAATGAATTTGTTGTTGGTAATAAAGAGGGACTTGGTGAAGTTCAAAGTCAATAAAACAATCAGATTATTTAGCTATGGAGGTCTACTAGAGAAAGAAAACGTACACGGAAGATTGATCACTATGAACTATTATTTTCTTTAGTCTTTGATTAGGCAGAGCCTGAAACTTTTAAACAATCTTGTATTGATGTAAATTTGGTGTATTGGATTGATGCAATGAATGATGAATTGGAGTCGTTAAGAGAAAATAATATGTGGGACTTGGTTCCTCTTCCTCCTAATTTAAAAGCCTTAAAAAATAAGTGGGTTTACTGGTTAAAAGAAGAAGATGGAGGAAGAAAAAAGATTCAGGACCAGATTGGTGGTGATAGGCTTTGCTCAACAAAATTGGATAGATTTTAATGATTTTTTTTACTAGTTGTGAAAATAAAAACAACTTGTCTTGTTTTGGGTATGTTAGGTTTTTCGGATCTTGAGCCTGACAAACTTGACGTTAAAACAATATTTCTTCATGGGGATATTGAAGAGGAACTTTATATGGAGAAGCATGAAGGTTTTGGTAAATAAGGTCAAGAACATCTATATTCTAGGTTGAAGAGGAGCCTCTATGGGATTAAGCAAGCCCTAAGATAATGGTATTTTAATTTTTATAGCTTCATGACTTAAAAAAGGTATCTTGATTGTGAATAAGAGCCGTGTGTTTACTACAAACGACTTCCTAATGGTGAGTTTGTCATTCTTTTACTTTATGTTGAGGATATGTTGGTTGTTGATAATAGTGTGCAGGTTGACTGTGATTTGAAGATGCATTTGGATCTTTGTTTTTCCATGAAAGATTAAAAGGCAATCAAGAGGATCCCTAGGATGGATATAATCAGAAATCTAGACAAAATTGAGAAATCAAATTATCTCAAGAAAAATACATTTTAAAAGTTTTGAACAAATTTAGTATAATAAATGCCAAGTCTATTTGTACTCTATTGGTTGATCACTTATGTTTCTCTTTTGAAATGTGTCCCTCTACTCCAGAAGAGGAAGAAGAAATGGATAATATTTCATACTCATCTGCAGTTGGAAATCTTATGTATGCAATGGTTTGTACTTTTCCAGATATTGCTTTTGCAGTGGGAGTTGTGAGAAAATTTATAAGTAATCCAGGACAAACTTATTGGCAACCAGTTTAGTGGATTCTCTGGTACTTGAAAGGTACCTCTGATTATGTCTTACATTTTATTGGTAAGGATACTCAAATTTGTGGTTACATTGATTATGATATGGATGAAGATTTAGATAAGAGGAGATCTACTATTGGTTATGTGTTCACTTTTGTTGGGCTAGCGATCAGCTGGGCCTCTCATAAGTCACAGGTTGTAGCTCTTTCCTCTACCAAGGCTAAATACGTTTGAGCCTTTTGGTCTACGTGTTTTAACATTTTTACCATTACAATCAAAATGTTGTTTTGCGACCTAATTATTCCTCTATGTTGCGCATATGATCTTTATTATATGGTGACATTGTGTCTTTCATCGATGATTGAATATTTCAAAATTGTTCAATTATTTACTAACAATTCTACTCTCTTTATCAAATCGATCATTTTCCTAATCATTTCCGATCAACCCTAAACCAGTCCTATTCGATCCTATTCGATCCTAAACCGATCCTATTCGATCCTAAACCGATCCTATTCGATCCTAAACCATTCCAAACCTTCCTAAATTAATTCAACCCCATTCTATCCTATTCATAATCACTTGTAGAATTGTTTGGACTCATTCTGACCATTCTAGGGAATTGTCCAAGATAATCGATGCCTAATTAACCCAATTTCCAAACTGATCAAAACCCTATTTCAATTCGATCAATATTGTCATCATTTCAGGACCATTGTCCAAGATCATCGATGATTTGTATCCCCTTAATTAGCTATTTGATAACATTGTCAAAGGTCATTGGTCTTATCGCTATATATCTATCGATATCAATTCAATTGTGTTGTCCACATTTGTCAATACTATTTCTAATCATTATCATTTTGGGAACATTGTCCAAGATCATTGATGTTTCTCTATTTCAATTTAGATCCTATGACACCATCAAAGTTCATTGACGCTTTTTAATCATTTCCAAACATCATTATGCGGGCGCATTGTCAAAGCTCATCGATGCCTCATGATTTCCTAAAATATTCCAGAACCCTCAGAATTGATCCTAAACCTTATCAATATTATCAAAATCATTTCAATTCGACATCAACACCTTCAATTTGACCTATAATTCACTAATTTCCCCCTTCGGATGAATAACCCATAGTTTATCCCTAGGTCCTAATTGAATATATAAATAAACTTTATTTATTCCCTTTTCCCTAAGTCTCCAACAATTAATTAATTATTAATTAATTGGCTAATTTCAATTTATGAGATTTTTATAATTTCATAAATCTAATTATTGATTTTGAGGAATATTGAGGATATTGAATTATTCAATGGCTTAATGATTCCTAATCCTACCTAATTGCCATATCCCTTAACTAAGGATTTGCATCACTATTAAGGTGCTTCATGAATATTCTCAATATCTCCTTATTTGATCTTCCTCATATCATGCTTCCTAACATCTCACCAACCAAAATCTACATTTATGCATAGATTTTGTGAAATCTCACCTAAATGACTCTCATTTTCTATAAAATGGGATTTATTTCATTCTTTCAAGGTTAGACCACTATCTTCTAGTATTTTCGTTGCAAACTTGTGCTTTAAAAATGCTTTGTACAATCTTGTTATTGTCAAAGAGCGACATCAAACCTTATTATGGAGAAGAAAGAAGGACATAGAAGCTTCATTTGAAGGGAGTTATTAGAGTTTTTATGCTTTATTTTTATGAACGCTTGTTTTGAATGACTTTCATGATATATTACATAGGTTAGCATATTATTTAGGGTTTGTGGTCTCCTAGATATGCTATTATGCCTTTTTCTGGTGTTACATTTGATGAAATTGACTTGAAACAACCTTAATTGATAAATTATTTGTGTTTTTGTGTCTTTTTCAAGTTCTGGAAGAGAGCTGCATAGGTGTTTACTGAAGTTGCACATGTGGTCACTGTTCCTACGCAGGTGGTAGCCTATTTCTGCGTAGGTGGTTAATTCCTAAGCAATTGGGACCCAAGCCTGCGCACTTGGAGCCCAAAGCTGCGCAGATGGCTGCTTAGCTGTGTAGTTGGTCATATGGGATCCTCATTTAGGGTTTAGGATCATTTTTTTACATGTTTAGGAAGCTATTCTACATCTAAGGCTTTCTCTTCTACTTTTTATCTACTCAAAGGCTAAAATAGATCCTAAAATATTCAAATGAACCCTAAACTTGGTTAAGGAACCCTAATGTGGTTAATGAACCTCACATTTTGATTTGCAAAGCCTAAAATGAACTTTGACATTTTGATTTGGGCTCTTAAAATAAACCTCATCTAGTTTAGGGTTTCATACAATCAAGCTTTTTCAAATTTCAATCAAACTTGCAATCTAGCTTAACTAGGGGTGAAAATGGAATATTTCATGCAAGATCAAGTTGTTTAAGTTGATAAGGGACCTAAAATGAACATGCACATATGATTTGGGTACCTAAAATGAACTTTAAACTAGTTTAGGATCAAAGGCAGATTTTGTCCTTTAGGTGTTCCTAAATCGTTTTGATGCACATGCAAGCTAGTTAGGGTTTAAGTTCACTTTAATCTTTTCAAATAAACTTGAGTGGCATAAATAATGAACCCTAGTTGTGTTTCTGATGGTGTTGCATGTGTAGATGTGGAAAAAACCTCTATTTTTGCATGTTTTTTACTCCTTTTTAGGCCTCTGATCAGTAGTTGCGCACTTGGTTGCAGGCGCTACGTAGGTGGTCAAAATTTGCGTAGGTGGTAGCCTATTTCTGAATAAGTGGTACCCTGGTTCTATGCAGGTGATAGTCTGTTCCTGCGTAGGTGATAAATTTGGTGTTTTTCAAGCAATTTTTTGACTTTCTGCATTCCTATACTTGTTTCTGCACTTAGGATACATGATTATTTTTTTACTGATGATTTGTACAGCATGTTGGCAATCGTGGGACGAAGATTGAATCATAAAAACTACTAACAGTTTCAATGCAGGACATTTGTAGAAGACCTTGTGTTTTCTAAAACTTTCATGTGTGTTTTTTGTAGTTAGCAAACACTTCAGCTTGGTGCTTTAAAATGAACCATTTCATTCATGTGCTTGAAGTGTATTTTAGTTTGTAAATCCAAGGAAATGTATGGACACATCCTCTCCCCTCGCCTTTGTAGACCTTGGGTGTAAGAGAAATCCATGAAAGTATTTTAGTTTGGCTACCTCCCAAGTGCTTTAGTAGAGCCAGTGAGAGTGGATGCCCAACTAGTAACAGGCTAAAGCCAAGCCCATCCAAACCGGGATACAAAAGATGTCATTGTGACTAAGCCCACAATGAATAGGTGTTGAATCCATTATACTAGGAAGAAGATCTCCCTCAGTACCCTTGTGGTGCGTTAAAACCTACAGAACGTACCTTCTGTAGGCTGGGAGCTAATCTACCGTACGTATAACCATGGAGCTAATCTTCCACACATATAACCACTCGAACAGATTCCCTTACTAAAAACTATGTCATAGTATCCAAAAACCTTCTATCTGTTGGCGTGGAAGATCAAAGACCAACTAAGACGCCCCACACTTTTGTGGCTATTAGTCGAGACAATAATCCCTTGGGAAGTGATGACCCTTGGGAGTTGAAGCTTGGAGTGCCTGAGAAGTGAGTGCACTGTAAGGAGGAGCTCGTGATTCCAAGCTTCTAGGTTTTCTGCTATTAGTAAGTGTAAATGAACTTCAGTTAAAGTGGGCATTCAACAGATACTGCCCTTGCTATCCTTAGGAAGTGGTGTGTTTGTTCAGTTTTACAACAACCATTCTAAATGATGTGTCTTGTGTGAGTGTTCAAACCTTAATAAAAATGACAACATCTTAAAACACTCTCCTTAAGAAATTTTTTCCAAATCAATCTTCAAGAACAATCAAATGGTCACAACAAACCTTGCCTTTAAGTAAACATATGGAACCTTGAACTTTTCACTTGGAGCCTATTGGCATGCTTGATAGCCTTCATATTGCAAATTCATGACCTAATCTCCTTGCATTTGCATTTCAAAAAATCCCTTGCACTATAGATCTCATTACAACCCTCATTATAGTTTGTTTTGCATAAGTCCTTATCATAGCTCTCTTGCATGCATAGCTCATTCTAGATCCTCCTTAAAAAACTTACAAAAAATCCTGGAAAGTATCCAAATCACAGAGCATTTCTTGATGGCGCTGAAAATAGGATCTTGACCTGGTCCCCTTTTGTCCCAAAATTTCAAACCCCCTACCCTTATCAATTGGTCTTATTCCACCTTTGTCATGATGGATTTTACCTAAGCCTTTTTTATCAAACTTGTCCCTTGTCCCAAAATCCTATTTTTCAAGTCAAGATTCTTATTCAACCTCATGAGGTTATGCTCTTAGGTTTGTCTCCTTTTAAAATATTAATTGTTAAAGTCCAAAAACCAAAAACATAGTCGCATAGACCTTAGATTGCATCTGCATAAGCTTCTTGCATTTCAAAAGTTGCATTTCCAAAAATTCCAAAATTCCAAAAAATCTTGCATTTGCATATAGTAATCAAGCAAGTTTTCACAAGATCTCAAGCATCGAAAAGGAAACAAGATCCTTATTTACCTATGTTTACAACACAACTAGAATCACAACTGCCCTTTGATCCAAGACAAGGTGTTGCATATCATAATCAAACTGACCTAATCAAAATGCAACAATTTGAAGAAGTACATCAAACATTTCATGACCCAAGACATGTCACATCTTCTCATGGACCTACTCCAAGCAATGATCTATGAAACATGGGATATCCTTCAAATGCTTCCCCAAAATTTGGCACTATTCAGTGCGGACCTCCCCCAACCTTTGAACCAATTTGTGTACCTATGCCACTTGGCCAAGGTAGTGTCCCCCTACACCTGAGGAGGAATACCAACAAACTGGTCAAATCAATCAAGTCCAATCCAATTATTTTCAAAAACAACCTATGCCAAACACAGATTTTGGATCTTATCAACCTCCTCCACCACCACTAGATAATAAAGATCCTTGAAATACCTCAAGTCCCTCTTCGGATTCTGGAGACTCACATGAAACATTTGGTTCCTTCAAAGATTTACCTAAAGAGTAAATTGACGAAGCTATTAAGAACAAAAAAATTTAGCAGACATTAACATACCTCAAGACTCAAGATCTGAGACAATATATCAAAGTGATTTGAAATACAAATCCTCAATTTCTCTTGGAATATCAAAATGCCCGACAATCTACTTTGGAAGAGAATCAAGCCTTAGTGGTTCAAGATAGAGAAAAGCGAGAACAACCCTTCGATGAGTCGACTATGGTGGTAACACAAAAATGTCAGCGCAATGATTTAACTGTCGATATTCCTCTAAAGGAAAAGTATATACCATTGGATAATCCTTTATTTGAAGAGGTAGCACTCCCTCCTCCCGAGATGATGAATGCTACAAAAATCCCTAAAAAAGGTCCTAAAAGAACATGGAAGATGGATTTAAAGAATTGCTTGCCAAAAGGGTCAAATGAAACATTCGCATTTCCTTGGGGAATGTTAGATATACCCCCTTTTGAAGAAACACAACCTAGTGGTCCTCCTTTAGTAACACATACAACATTTCTAGGGAGCACTTCAAATGCAACAACGTCTAAAGGACCATTTAATTAACCACCAAGGGTACCCATATTTGATGTATCTAATGCAACTACTACAGCTATACCAAATCAATTGCAAGATCAAAATAAGAAGAGCCTTGTGGATATCACACCAATTCCACCTAAGGTGACTCAACAAGCGCATGTAACACAACAAGCGTAACAAGCCCAAGCGGCTCAACAAGCACCACTTGTGGATGTAGTGCAACCAGTGCAACCACTATTTTCAGCCCAAGTTAACATGATGTCTGAAGCACAATGAGGAAAATGTAAGAGTGCAAATCTTGATGGTATACTTGTACCACTTGGATTTCAACAAGATCATAACATGCAACAACCAAAATTGCAGATGGGTCAAGAATCTCATCCTGCTATACAACATGTGCAAGGTCAAAAGGTGAAACAAGTGCACCCACAACAACAACAACATGCTCTACTACAGTAGTATGCTCAATAGCAGCAGCAACATGCTCTACAATAGCAGTGTGTACAACAACAACAACATGCTTTACAACAACAGTATGTTCAAAAACAATGACAACAACATGTTCAACAACAACAACATGTTCAACAACCATATGTTCTACAACGACAACCATATGTTGCACAAAAACAAAATGTGTCACAACAACAACAACATGTGGTGCAAAATCAACAACAGCAGTATGCACCAAGATATCAAAAGCAAGTTTCTCAACCTTACTATGTGACACAAGGTCAACAATATAATCTTCCACCAATAAATCAACATGTGGAAGATCCTCAACAACATGCCAGACAACATGTGGCATCAATCCATGACATATCGTCTGAATCATCGGAACCAGAACAAGCCTCAGAATATAGTTGGCATTCAATTGCTTCTAGGCAGACACATCTCTCTGATACACTTAAAAAAGCAGTGAAGCCTTCACAGAATGAAGACATGATTCAACAAATCCAACACTTGCAGATTCAACTGAACGATCTGCAATTCAAGGACAAGAAGAAACTTTATATGGAATGAGACCTATGTCCTAATCCATTTGATCCAATCATTTACATACCTCCTTTTCAAAATAATTTTGAAGTACCCAAATTTGAAAAGTACAAGGGAAAATGTAATCCGATCGATCACATTCGGGAATTTTATACTTCTTGCATTGAGGTTCACAACGATGACACATACCTCATGCGACTCTTTCCTTGAAGCCTTGGGGGTCAAGCAATGGAGTGGTACTCTAAATTACCCAGAAATATCAGATCTTGAAAAAGAACTAGTCGACAACTTCATCTCTCACTTTGCATTCAACATATCAAGTGAGGTTATGCTTACTGACTTGTGCACAACCAAAGAAAAGGTTGGAGAATCGTTTATGACCTTCCTATTGTGATGGAGGAGTTTTGATGCAGAGCATCATATGAACCAATCAAAATCTAGGATCTTGATGATCCCATATTCATTTAATCATTTAAATAATTGAAAAGAGGCAAATACTATCTTCTTTCACAAGATCAATCAACAACAAAATACTTGTTTGCTTCCTTTAACAAACAACTTCAATACTGTCCCAAGTTTTACAGTTTCAAAGAATTGAGTTATTTGACCCACTAAAACTCCAAACCAAAATTTTTGGAAAAAATAAAGTTTGTAGATAAATAAAATATCTATCATCTCACAAAATCATAAGGTCTGGGGATCCCATTTGATTCCTTAAACACTTATTGTTTCAGACTGAAAATTCTGATCCATATCCTTGTCATAATTCAGAATTAAAACACCAAACCCTGCCTAGGGCATCTCATATCTTTCTCAAAACAACTCCAAATGAAACAAAAACAATTCCATATAAATAATTTATGAATCTATTTTCAGAATATGTCAGCTATTTATTTTTCTGATTCATAAATCATTCTACAAGTACAAATCACTTCTTGTAACTCCAATGCAGATCTTTAAAAACTAGTTTCCACTCAAATGCACATAACTTTCACAAATATGAATAAAAATGACTCAAACAAAAATGAAATGGAATTTAATTGATATATATTTCCAATTAATATTAATATAGTTCTTAAATCTTTCATACACTTCTATACCAAACACCAAAACATGACTGTTCTCAGAAGATCTTGAATCTGCAAATAACAACTTCCACCAAAACGTTCATAACTTATTCATTTCTTTATAAAATTGAACCCAAAAAAAAGAATGAGAAAGAGGATGAATCCTTCTATCTATCCATTACTATAGTACATGGTTTCCATTCTGTACATGTCCGTACAAGGCCTGGAACCAACACTAAAACTGAAAAACCAATCAAAATAACAACAATAGAATGCACGAAAAAGTATCAAAATATTTCTTCGTCTCAAAATATGATTTGGTTTGACCATACAATGGTATTTATATCCATTTTAAAGTTAGAAACCTTCTTAACTACCCCCAAGACCAACCATCTACCTTTTTACATCATTTTTGTAATGTTAACAACTTTCTCAATGTTGCATTTTACAACTTTTTATGCAACTTTTACATTTTTGACAAAATGACTTCAAAAATTTGTCAAACCTCTCTATACATATCCAATGGAAAATTTAAGACATTTTATAATTATTTTACCCTTCCATGGGTCTTTTACACAAATTTGACCATCTAGACCTAAACATGACCTATTTGACAACTTGAGCAATATTGTGCACATGCTTACATTTCTTATCAACACCTTTACAAATCGATTCAAAATGAATCAATACATCATATAATTAACCTTAAATGACTCAAAAACCTTATATATCTCATAGTGACCTCTATGATTAGGTGCTCCTACACCATACTACCGGTCTTGAAAATTTTCCAAGTCTCTTGGAAAGGTGTGCCATAACCTGCAAAAAAAGTATAACAAAAATCTTAATCTTTACCTTCCTTTACCTTTGCCTCTTCATGCCTTTATCACCACCATATTTTCCCTTAAGGACACAGGACTGTCCTCAAAATCATCTTCTCAAATACTCCTGTTAGTTGAGCATTAATGGCTGCAACTCCACGGTGCCTTATCAGTCAGAGATCCACCTTTACCATTGCTACTTCCAACTCACCACAAACAACTCTCCCATATGCCTCACCTAGGAGTCCTCCTCTTTTCTTCTCTCCCTAGCCTCTTTGTAATCAACTAGACCACTCCTTGGCCCTAGAACTTCTCTTGGCCCTTGACAGACTTCCATTTTCTGTACACACAACACAAACTTCATATGCAGTTGGTGGATAAGCACCTACAACCAAACCATTAGCAACACAAATCACCAAACAACTTGCTCAGCCCAGATATTTTGCTGAGCTCTGATTCCAATTGATGCAGAGCATCATACGAACCAATCAACATCTAGGATATTGATTATCCCATCTTCATTTAATCATTGAAATAATTTAAAAGAGGAAAATACTATCTTCTTTCACAAGATCAATCAACAACATAATACTTGTTTGCTTCCTATAACAAACAACTTCAATACTGTCCCAAGTTTTCTAGTTTCCAAGAATAGAGTTATTTGACCCACTAAAACTCCAAACCAAAATTTATGGGAAACACAAAGTTTGTATATAACTACAATATCTATCATCTCACAAAATATTAAGGTCTGCGGACCTCATTTGATTCCTCAAACACTTATTGTTTCAGACTGAAAATTCTGATCCATATCCCTGTCATAATTCAAAATTAAAACACCAAACCCTGCCTAGGGCATCTCATATCTTTCTCAAAATAACTCCAAATGAAACCAAACCAATTCTATCTGAAGAATTTATGAATCTAGTTTCATAATATGTAAGATATTTATTTTTTCCATTCATAAATCATTCTACAAGTACAAATTACTTCCTGTAACTCCAATGCAGATCTTTAAAAACTAGTTTCCACTCAAATGCACATAACTTTCACAAATCTGAATAAAAATGACTCAAATCAAAAGGAAATGAAATTTAATTTCATATATATTTTCAATGAATATCAATAGAGGTCTTAACGCTTTCATATATGTCTGTACCAAACACTGAAACATGACTATTCTCAGGAGATCTTGAATCTGCAAATAACTACTTCCACCAAAACGTGCATAAATTATACATTTATTTATAAAATTGAACCAAACCAAAATAATGAGAAAGAGGATGCATCCTTCTATCTATCCATTACTATATTATAGGGTTTCCATGCTATACATGGCCGTACAATTCCTGGAACCAACACTAAAACTGAAAAACCAATCAAAATAACAACAACAGAATGCACAAAAATGTATCAAAATATTTCTTCATCTCAAAATCTGATTTTTTTCGACCATACAATCATATTTATATCCATTTGACAGTTATAAACCTTCCTAACTACCCCCAAGATGAACCATCTACCTTTTTACATCATTTTTGTAATGTTAGCAACTTTCTCAATGTTGCATTTTACAACTTTTTATGCAACTTTTACATTTTTGACAAAAGGACTTCAAAACTTTGTCAAACCTCTCTATACATATCCAATGGAACATTTAAGACCTTTTATAATTATTTTACCCTTCCATGGATATTTTACACAAATTTGACCATTTAGACCTAAACATGACCTATTTGACAACTTGAGCAATATTGTGCACATGCTTACATTTCTTGTCAACACCTTTACAAATGGATTCAAAATGAATCAATACATCATATAATTTACTTTAACTGACTCAAAAACCTTATATATCTCATAGTGACCTCTAGGATTAGGTTCTCCTGCACGAAGTTTGGTTAGTCAATGCTCTTTTGATGGGCCGAAAGAACAACAAATACGATTATTTATCCAAAATATGGCACCTGAGATGATGTATGAGCTCAAAATAGAACAACCAAGTACCATCCAAAAGCTCATGAAAAAAGGGATTGACATTGAAGATTCTCTTATTGAAAAAGGTGTATTAAAAATCATGAAGGACAATTAGAATGTGAGCACTTCAAGTGACAAGCCAAAATTTTGGTCTCGAAATAAAAAATGTCACAAATGACGGCGTTGTCAACTCATAGATAGTTAACGTGCCACAACAGAAAGTGAGTCTCAAAGGACCTAATATTCCAAACACGCAAACAATGACTCAAGCACCACCTCTAGTGCTAGCTCCAACACAACCTCAAGCATAAACGAATGATAACGTGCAACAAAATTGGCAGCGTCGACCGCCGAGAAACAAAGATGGACTGCAAAGACAGTTCACGCCATTGGGTGAACCTCTTCACTCGATATTGCAACAATTATTGAAATATTATTATATTCAATTACCCGAGATCCACGATCCCCTAGCTGTTAAGCCCCCTTGGTGGGATGACAACAAATCTTGTGATTATCATCAGACAAAGGGAGACATAACCAATTCCTGCTACCAATTAAAACATAAAGTCCAAGACCTTATTGATCAAGGTGTGATTGAAGTTGAACCCATGGCGGGATCTTCCAACACTGACCATACTATCTTCACAAACCCTTTGGTGGAACATGAAAAGGGAAATGCCTCTACGTTGAATTCAAATTCCAAGAACAATGTCAATTATACTCGGACCAGCTATGACTATACCATCAATTGTTTCTCTAAGGCCAATTCATGTGTGTCCACTCTGACCTTCTAGGATAGTAACCCTCAATGTGCAGTCACTACCTATCATACCAAGATTACTATGCCTGGCACACCGTCTAAACCCAAGGTACCTTCAAATTACAACCTTTTTGACCAACTAGGTAAGACCCCTGCCTTGATATCAATCCTTGATTTTTTGCGCACATCCCCCCAACACAAGGAAGTCCTTGACAAAGCATTGAAAGAGTTCACTATTCTGACCAACATTGACGCTAACCAGTTTCAGGCCATGATGGGGCACTTCTCTGCATCCCAGCATGTCACTTTTTCAAAATATGATGTTCCACATGACCAGCTTGGCCATAATGACCCTCTCCATCTTGAAGTCTTTATCCATAATGCCAAAATCCAGCGAGTCATCATAGACAGTGGAGCAGGACTTAACATTTGCACTTTGAAGGTCATTCCTTATCTTGGTTACAATGAGAGTGGCATTGAACCTTCCAAGAGAATCACAATAAAGGCATATGACGTCCCTCCAAGGGAGTCATCTTATTGCCCATAAGAACTCACCTGGTTACTGAAGACAAATTGCTACAAGTCCTAGATCTAGACTTTCCCTATAACATGATCTTAGAACACCCATGGATCCATGCCATGAAGGAGGTTCCCTCTACGTACCATCAATGTCTAAAATTATTTTACAATGGAGCTGAGATCACCGTCCCAGGTGATCCTAAACCTTTCCAATTTTGTGCTAATCTGAGAGAAGGGCCGGCACAATAAGTGCCTACCAAAAGTGACGTTACTCCATCCAATTCCTTAAAATATGTTGATGCAGCCACCCTTGAAAAAATGGTCAAAGGAAAGATGAAAATTGAAGATAAATTGTGTGGAGAGCCATGGCACAAGCCTTACATATTGGGAAGCTTCCTCTCTCCCCAAAGTCTTATGGAAAACCAAATTTATTGTAAGCACAACCACCCAAGACTACCATGAAGGTTATGCCATTACCTACATTCACTTTGTGGGGAGGTTTGCACGAAGAACATGTATATGATAATGCATCCAGATGGATTTTCCAAGACCAACATAAACAAGAACAGGAGCCCACTGAGATACCCATTGAAAGATACGAGTCTGGGTTCACACTCATGTAGAAAAAAGGTTATGATGGCCATAGTGGTCTTGGAGTACACAAACAAGGTATTGTTGAACCAGTTTCTTCAAAAGGTCATCCCCTTCATCTGGGCATTGGATTCAAAACATTACGAATTGGCTCTTTGAGTGCCAAAATGGCCTCATGTGAAAATGTGGAGGTTTCAAATGATGAAAAGGAATCTAAGGTTCCCCATTTTGAGTACACTACTGATTCCAATAAGTGGGAATGTACGTCCTATTCGTCTAGTTCTTATGAGCTTGACCATTTCTTCCCTGAAGCTGATGAACTACCTATCATAGAAATACATGTTAACATAATTCCCCCTCCGGTAACTTGTCCTGATCCCTGGTCTAGAATTTTCTGGGATCCCAGTCTTGAACCTTCAGTGCATGACATCTCTGACTCTGAAGACACTAAATTTTACATCTTTTCCTTTACCTCTGGCATCAAAAAAATCTGCACCACTGACGACGACATCCCCCTAGTCTACCCTGAACTTATTGATTGGGATGAGCAAGGATCACCGAGCTTGGATTGCTTCAAAAATGATTAAGCGCTAGCGGAATTCTTTGAGCTCCAAGAGGGCATGCCATATGGTGACCACAAAGCAGGGTTCTCCATTGACCTTGTTTCTACAACATATTTTGGGGAGTCAACTCTGTCTTCTAGTCACAAAATTGAAAATGATAAAATCAAAAAATAAAAAAATAAAAAGAATAGGTCCTCTGGTGAAAACCAAAAGGCGCCAGTTGACCATGCAAAAGTAAAAACAAAGGACATATTTGAGGGTGAAAGCCTCTTTGAGGTGCCCAAGGATGGAAGACTGGACATACCCCCTACAAAGGAGAAGTCAACATCACTCATTAAAATGACCGAGGAAATCAACTTGGGCACACCAAACAACCCCAAGATTATACATTTTGCAGCCTCACTCTCACCAGAAGAGAAGGATGAATTTTTCAGATTCTTCCTTGAGTGCCAGATTAATTTTGCCTAGTCCTATGCTGACATGCCTGGCCTGGATCCTGAGTTAGTTCTTTACCACCTCCCTCTTAAGCCATGTGTGAAGCTGGTCAAATAGAAGCTAAGAAAAATGCATCCTCAAATAGCTCTACTGGTAAAAGAAGAATTGAAGAAGTTATTGGATGCAGGTTTTATCAGACCTATAGATTACACAAACTAGAGTTCTAATCTAGTACATGTTAGAAAGAATGCCGCGGGCATACAAATATGCACTAATTTCCATGATCTAAATAAGGCATGCCCTAAAGATGATTTTCTTCTACCGAACATCGACATCATTTTTGACATGAATGCAGGCTAAGAGATTTTGTCACTGATGGATGGCTTCTCTGGTTACAACCAAATTTGGATTGCTCCTGAAGATCAGCCCAAGACAGCTTTCACCTGTCCTTGGGGAACCTATTGTTGGAATGTCATGCCCTTCAGCCTCAAGAACACTCAAGCAACTTATCAATGGGAAATGACCACAATCTTCCATGACTTCATGTACATCTTGATGGAAGACTATGTTGATGACCTTTGCAAATCTGTACAACCACGAAAGATCATTTGAGTATTCTGGCCAAAATCTTTGAAAGAATGGAAGGGTATAAGCTTCGCTTAAATCCTAAAAATTGTATTTTTGGAGTTGTCTCTAGAAAAATCCTAGGCTATATCATCTCTCAATAAGGTATCAAGGTGGATCCTAAAAAGGTTCAAGCCATTTTAGAAATGCCTCCGCCAAACACTCTAAGGAAGCTGAGAAGTCTACAAGGGAAACTACAATCTATCCACCGGTTTATTACACAACTCGCAGATAAATGCCATTCATTTCAAAATGTGTTGCATAAAGGTATGACTTTCCATTGGAATGAAAAATGTGATCACCCATTCCAACAACTGAAATATTATCTATTGCATCCACCAATCTTGATGCCTCCCATTCCAGGAAAGCCATTTATCTTGTACATTTCTGCCACATAAACTGCATTGGGTGCTCTTCTTGCACAACGTGCTGAACAAGGATGAGAAAGAGCTATTTATTACATCAGCAGAACTCTGGTTGGATATGAATTAAACTAATCACTCATTGAACGAGCCTGTCTTACTGTGGTTTTTGCAACACAGAAGTTAAGACATTACATGCAACACTAGAAAACCATGATCATGTCCCGGATTGATCCATTGAAGTATCTCTTAGGAAAATCACCTCTCACAGGTCACCTAGATAAATGGGGCATTCTCCTAAGTGAGTTTGACATATATTATGTAGACATAAAAGAAATAAAAGTCTAGGTGATAGAAGATCAGCTCGCAGAGGCACCAGTTCCTGATGATCATCTGTTGCTTTCAGAATTCCCAGATGAGTCCATTTTTGTCTTCACTAAATCCAATGAATGAAAAATCTATTTTGATGGCTCACATACTAGGCATGGGTTGGGGGAAGGCATCATGTTTTTCACCCCACAAGGCAATGTCATACCAAAATCTTACAGAATCGCCTTTGCATACACCAACAATATCGCTGAATATGAAGCACTCACCACTGGACTCAAACTTTCTATTCAATGGAAAATCCAGCACCTCAAGGTGTATGGTGATTCTCAATTAGTCATCTGACAGGTCACTGATGACTATGAAACTAAGGATGAAAAGCTAGTACCTTACAAATAGTTGGAAGAATTTCTCAAGGAGCAATTTGTCACCATCAGTTTCTGCCAACTTTCCTGGGTACATAAAAAACAGGCAGATGCTATGGCCGCTATTGCATCTATGATTGACATGCTGAATAACGAAGAGAGATGTGAATTTCTCATTGAGAAGCTATTTCTTACAACATTTAACATTCCACAATCTGAGCTCATGTGTGACATTGTTGGTCCTGATTCCCCTTGGTATCAAGATGTTTACAATTACCTACATGCCCAGATATTACCCCTGCCTTATCCCAGAACAAGCATCGAGCTCTTATCCATCAAGCCTCCCATTATGTCATCATCAGTGAAACCCTTTATAGGAGAGCCTATGACCAAACCCTCCTCAGATGCCTCGATTTGTGAGAGGCTGACACTACTTTACATGAGGTCCACAATGCTATTTGTGGTGGACATTTCAAAAGTTTGAGTCTTGCCAATAAGTTGGTTCAAGAAGGATATTATTTTCCCACCATGGAGCAAGATACTCATAAATTTGCTAATAAATGTTACAAGTGCCAGATTCATTGCAATTTGATTCACGCTCTGGCATATGATCTACAGCCAGTGGTTTCTCCATGGACCTTTTCTTAATGGTCATTTGATCTTGTAGGGAAGATCACACCCCTATCTTCTGATGGCCATAAGTATATCATCACGGCCACTGAGTACTTTACCAAATGGGTGGAAGCTATCCCTATGAAATACATCACCGGCAAGCAAATTTCTAGATTCATCCTGAATTATATCATTTTCCATTATGGAGTTCCTCTGGCCATTATTATTGATCATGGTAGCCCATTCCAGAAAAAAGATGTTACAAATCTTTGTGAGAAACTCAAAAACCATCATGGATTTTCTAGCATTTATTATCCACAAGGCAAAAACCAAGAAGAGGCATCTAACAAAACAATCATTAAAATCCTGCAAAGACTGTCAATGGTGCTGGCCACGATTGGAACCTACAACTAAATCCAGCTCTACGGGCCTACATGACTAGCATTTGCACCCCCATTGGTGCTACTCCATACTCTCTAGTCTATGGTGCTGAGGCCATATTACCCCTCGAGGTTGAAATTCCTTCATTGAGAGTATCCTTATAAGACATTGTTGATGATGAGCAGTATAGAGTTTCCAGATTGCATGAGCTCGAAATGCTTGATGAGCGAAGACAAACCGCCTTGGTACACTTGCAAGCTTATCAAAACTGCCTAAAATGGAGTTACAACAAGAAAGTTTGAGCTCGCCATTTTGAGATCGGAGACTTGGTTCTAAAGATGAATTACAAAACCCAGCCACACAGAGAGAAGGCTAGAAAATTTGAACCAAATTAGGATGACCCTTATATAGTCACTGCATCATATGGGTCTGGAGTGTATCAACTTGCAACATCGGAGGGAGCACCATTTTTTGAAGCACTAAACAACATGCACCTCCGTAATTATTATGCATGATCTTGAACAAAGTACAAAAAAATTGCAATTTTTTTTAAAAAAAGTACAAAAAAATTGCAAAACAATTTCTCAGAAAATATCAAAAAAAGAGAAAAAGAGAAAAAGAGAAAAAGCCAAAAAAACAAAAAGAGAAAAAAAATGGTTGCCTTGATGAAAACCTGATAAACACGCATCTCGACATGCAAAAATGTAAATCAAGAGAAAAATCTCATCCACAAGTGAAAACCTGGCAAACAGGCATTATGGGCAAGTACCATGGTGAAAACCTGGCAAACAGGCGCCACACGTCGTAAGTTGTTTCTCCAATGTCTATCATGGTTCCACCCGGTATCTTGATGTCCTTTCCTGATCACATCTTTCAATTTGCATCTACCCTAGTGCCCCTATATGGCCTGTAACTAGTTGATCTTCTTTTTCTTACCCTTGGTATACCCAGTCTATCTGTCTTTTTGGCCTCTGTACATAGCCTCTTTGTTGTCTTGGGGCAGATTCCTAGCACTGAGCGTCTTTGAATTTGAATTCAAAATGGGGGCAAGACCTTGAATGTGGCTTATAAATGAGATTACTCGACTATCCGATTGGAGATAACACATTGTAAATCTCTTAATAACCTAAAAAAATCCTAAAAATCCAAATAAGAAGCTCAAACTTTCAAAAAAATTAAATAATATCCTGAAAAAATTGCTAAAAATTCAAATATGATGCTAAAAAAATCCTAAAAATCATAAGAAGTCTTGAAAAAAGATCATCACGAAAATTTCAAATATCTCAAAAATCCTAAAAATTGCAAAAATCTCTTCAAAAATCTGCAATAAATTTGTACATACTTGTCTTATTTTTGAGAATCATGCATCACATTTGCAGACATTAGTGGCAGATACATCCTTCTGTGCTTAACGAAATCATATTCTCAAACGCGATCTGAATCATTGTGCCTCAACATTCAATCTAGTTGGACCATTCAATCTTTCGACCTTTGCTATCAATCAATCTATCCAAGCTATCAATCAATTATCAAATCAATCAATTTGCAATCTAAGCTATCAAACAATGAACATTTAATACAAGTAACAAAAGATCAGAATGGCTATTGGCTCACATTATTTCAGTGAGTATTTTTTGATTTTCTTTTTTTTCATGTTCCTATGCTACTTGATGATATTATG
This sequence comes from Thuja plicata, assembly GCA_018584345.1. Classification (NCBI taxonomy): domain Eukaryota; kingdom Viridiplantae; phylum Streptophyta; class Pinopsida; order Cupressales; family Cupressaceae; genus Thuja; species Thuja plicata. The sequence continues at coordinate 797,135 of MU227555.1, forward strand.
TGAACTTATGAGAGTAGCCGGGATGGTTCATGACCAGTTGTTTTTGCTTTATCTTTTTTCTGCCAGTTTGATGATCTCATGAAATTTTGGGGCATGTTTGCTACATGCTTTCGGGATGGAGAAGATCATCCTCTGTCTGCATCGTGTTTGTTTACGTAAAAAGGATTTTTTTTCTCTGGCTTTTGTGCTACAATGCGCCACATCCACTTTTGCAATATCAAAATAAGCTCTTATAACACAAATTGTACTTTTGAAAGAGAACATCTTTCTACTAACATTTCTTCATCTAATTTCTGCTTTTTGCTAACAATTCTTCAGTCAGTCCTCGCAGTCGCCTTGGTCTAGTACTCTGGTATATAAAAAATAGGTGCATCCTGCATACATGCATTCATAAATTGGAAAAACAACAAAAACATGTGCATTTTCATTCATCCACACATGAGAAAAATTCCAAATATACATTTACATTTTGCATTCATATATTTCAAAAAAGAAAAAGACAAAAACAATGCTTGCATCCATAACATATATTATTGCGTAACGAAGGCAATACATTACAATATATAAGCATCATCATTTAACAGGAAAGTAAAGTGTAGCATCCATCTTGTGCATCATAAAATAGCAACATATCACATATATATGTCTCAAAAAGTATCAGAGTACAAAAATCAAGGTGTCTATATACACTGAGGTCCGTAGGCTCATAATCTATCACATGTCTATCAAAAGTGTCTCTCTTCTAGAGAAAACCTCCTCTCAACCTCTGCTCTCTTGCTCCTCCTGATCCCTATCCTTTCTAGAAGATGAGGCTCCCCCTGTATATTCCCTCTTTGTCCTGATCTAGGTGGCCCCTCGGTCCCAGCACTCCCCCACTACTCTGTGTCCTACGGGAGTGCGATCTACTAGATGAAGCTCTGTAACTCGGTTCCCACTGATCTCGTGGCACATCTCACTCATACGCATCTTGCCAATACCTCTTCTCCTCCCAGGCATCCCCTAGCATCCCTGCAATATCATGCACACCTACATCTCTGATGGTACTGATAAAATGGCGTGACTCCTCCTTCGCACTCTATGCTCTGGCCATAGCTGCATCCCTCTCTACTGTCAACCTATCCATCTGTGCTGTGAGTGATGATCACTTGGCAATCCATGATGGATGATCTGCAATCCATGATGCATGATCAGTAGCCCATGCAGCTCTATCTCTATCTCTCTCCAATGCCAACTGGTCTATCTAGCTCGTAAGCTCTGCAATGCACTGTCTCTGATCCTTAAACTGGTCATCAGGACCCTGTATGTCATCCTCATATGGTGGCTCATCCCTGTCCTCATCCATATGCATCGGAATATCACCGAGATCCGTTTCTGCATCATCATCCTCCTCCTTTCTCTCCTCATCATCCTCATCATCCTCATCATCCTCGTCTGACTCTTCCTCATCACCCTCCTCATCCTCATCCTCCTCCTTGGTGCTCTCATCTATGGGCATCCACACTCTTGGTACTGTCACATCCGGATTTGTCAAAGTAACAGGCACCAACATCTGCACCTGCTACCCATTGTCTGGGCTGTAACTACTCAAACTTTGCATATTCCACGTGAGGCCTGAGCACTGCACCCCATGTCCTAGCCTCGGCCCTCGACCGAGCAAACAAAGTTGTACCTATCGGTACTCCCTGCCTCTCTCCAAACTGTCATCGGACTCGCTCTGGAAGCTAAATCTCAATAACCATGTGACCCATGATGAACCTCCTAATGAGGTATCTCTTGTGTCTATAGTACGGTAGAATCTCTATATCATCATCCCATCCGAGGCAATCTCTGTATGAGTGCCTTGTAAAATCTCTAAGCAGATCTATCTCATGATGAAAATGTAATGTATATCCAAGTGGCCCCTGTGCAAGCACCCCCTGATAACAGTAGACGTATGACATATCTGGCAAAACAACCCAATGAGAAATGGGCCAGAACACAACTATCTGCTCGTATGCCCATGCCTGCAGTAATGTGATCCCACTGCTTATCAACAAACCTCCCCTGTATGCTAACTTGTGGAGGTGATAGTATGTCATGGCCAGCATGCATGGCCCCCATGCAAACACTATCCCCTCCATGATCATCCACTCGAGGACCCTCCCCCAGCCAATAGGGAAGCCATGGCCTCGTCTGTCAGGTACTAAAATACATGCGATCACTCCGCATATAACTGCAATCAATCTATCGTGTTATCTCATGACCGTCTCCCACCAGATCTCATAGTCCTAGATGTCTAGGTCATCGTCGTCACTCTAGAACAGTCTGTGTAGCACCAATATCCCTATCGTGGGATCATACTCTACCAGCTCTCCATGTATGGGAATCTTGAGGATGCGCCACACATCCTCTAATGTCACGGTCGCCTCCCCAGTTGGCAAGTGGAATGAACTTGTCTCTGAGTGCCACTGCTCAGGTAATGCTGTGATCAAACCCTGATTTTCCCTAATCTCAGGCATATATATGATGTAGTACAATCCTAGTGAGGTTAGGATCTCTCTCTCATGACTGCTCAGTCGATGTCGTATATCCAGACACGCTGGTCTGCTCTCCCATTTCTGTGGTACTGCAAGCTCCTCCTGCGATCACCATGTGACTTTGGTTAACTTTCTATACTTTTTGTTCCTTCTTGACCAACCTAGGACCTATTTTGACCTAATTTGACCTGGTCCTAGGGTTTTGACTAGTTTAGGGAAGTTTATGGTGGTTTAGGAACCCCTAAACCCCATTTGCAGACCTTTTTGACCACCTGGGCAGGTTGGCTTACCACCTACGTAGATTGACTTCCCACCTATGCTAGCTGCGCAGGTGGTCATCCAACCTATGGTGGCTACATAGGTGGGCACATGACCTGCGTAGGTGGTACGTGTGAGCCTCCTACAAGCCCTGTTTGACCCCAAAAACTACCTAGGAATGTGTGAAAACTTTGAAACCATTGAGGGGCTCAGATGTACTCACCTCGGGTCCCGCATCAGCCAGCCATTGATAGCTACAAACTCATTCCCCGCACTGATTCTCCATTGGCACTTGATCCATCTTCCTTTCTCCAGAGCTCAATTCTTCCAAATGAGAGTGTGAAAATGAGCTCCAAAACCCTTTCTAAGCCCTTTTATAGCCTCTTGGCTGCCTAGATGGACGTGCAACCCTTGTGTTTTGTATTGGTCATGATGCTTTTAACACTCTAGACCTCATATCTTTTGTGTTTGACCTCTGATTTTTGATCTGATCGTTGCTGTGGATCTGTCTCGGCATTGTTGACAAATCGACCTATCATTTGCATTTTTTGGATGATTTGTCGAGGGGACACCTATGTATCCCATTATCACTAGGGCATGTTTTAATGCTATTTTTCTTCAGGATTATTTGACAGAACACTCATAATCGTATTGTATCAAAGAGGGGCAAAATGTAGACACCTAAAAATGGTTTGAGCCTGCTGGTCTACGTGTTTTAAGATTTTTAGCATTACAATCGAAATGTTGTTTTTGCAACCTAATTATTCCTCTATGTTGTGCATATGACCTTTATTATATGGCGACCTTGTGTCTTTCATCGATGATTGAATATTGCAAAATTGTTCAATTATTTACTAACAATTCTACTCTCTTTATCAAATCGATCATTTTTCTAATCATTTCCGATCAACCCTAAACCAATCCTATTTGATCCTAAGCCATTCCAAACCTTCCTAAATCAATTCAAACCCATTCTATGCTATTCCTAATCACTTGTAGAATTGTTTGGACTCAATCCGACCATTCTGGGGCATTGTCCAAGATCATCGATGCCTAATTAACCCAATTTCCAAACTGATCAAAACCCTATTTCAATTCGATCAATCTTGTCATCATTTCAGGAGCATTGTCCAGGATCATCGATGCTTCGTATCCCCTTAATCAGCTATTTGATAACATTGTCAAAGATCATCGGTGTTCTCACTATCAATCTATCGATATCAGTTCAATAGTGTTGTCCACATTTGTCAATACTATTTCTAATCATTATCATTTCAGGAACATTGTCCAAGATCATCAATGTTTCCCCATTTCAATTTCAATCCTATGACGCCATCAAAGTTCATTGGCATGTTTCAATCATTTCCAAACATCATTATGCGAGCGCATTATTAAAGCTCATCGATGCCTCGTGATTTCCTAAACTGTTCTGGAACCCTTAGAATCGATCCTAAACCTTACCAATATTATCAAAATCATTTCAATTCGACATCAACACCTTCAATTTGACTTATAATTCACTAATTTCCCGCTTGGGATGAATAACCCATAGTTTATCCCTAGGTCCTAATTGAATAAATAAATAAACTTTATTTATTCCCTTTTCTGTAAGTCTCCAACAATTAATTAATTTTTATTGATTAATTGGCTAATTTCAGTTTATGAGATTTTTATAATTTCATAAATCTAATTATTGATTTTGAGGAATATTGAGGATATTGAATTATTAAATGGCTTAATGATTCCTAATCCTACCTAATTGCCATATCCCTTAATTGAGGATTC
>MU227555.1:801743-846457 GCA_018584345.1 Thuja plicata
ATATTGAATTATTAAATGGCTTAATGATTCCTAATCCTACCTAATTGCCATATCCCTTAATTGAGGATTCACATCCCTATTAAGGTGCTTCATGAATATTCTCAATATCTCCTTATTTGATCTCCCCAATATCATGCTTCCTAACATCTCACCAACCAAAATATGCATTTATGCATAGATTTTGTGCAATCTCACCTAAATGACTCTCATTTTCTATAAAATGGGATGCATTTCATTCTTTCAAGGTTAGACCACTATCTTCTAGTATTTTCATTGCAAACTTGTGCTTTCAGAATTCTTTGTACAATCTTGTTATTGTCAAAGAGCCACATCAAACCTGATTATGGAGAAGAAAAAAGGACATCGGAGCTTCATTTGAAGGGAGTTCTTAGAGTTTTTATGCTTTATTTTTATGAACTCTTGTTTTGAATGGCTTTCATGATAGATTAGATAGGTTAGCATATTATTTAGGGTTTGTGGTCTCCTAGATATGCTATTATGCCTTTTTCTAGGCTTACAATTATGTGTTCACTTTTGTCGGGCTAGCGATCAGCTGGACCTCTCATAAGCAATAGGTTGTCGCTCTTTCCTCTACCAAGGCTAAATACGTTCCTCTCACTGAGGGATCCAAGGAGATGATATGGCTGCAATGATTGTTAGGAGAGTTGGGGTGTAAGCAATATTTTTTCACTCTGTTTTGTGATAGTAATAGTGTCATTCATTTGGCTAAAAATTCAGCTTTCCATAGTTGCCCAAAGCATACAGAGACTAGATATCATTTCATTTGTCATGCTCTTGGGGAAGGAAAATTACAGCTGAAGAAAATTGTCACCAAAGTCAATTCGGAAAATGTATGAACAAAGGTTAGATCTCCGGAGAACTTCGAATCCTATAGAGCTTCTCTCGACATTGTGATGATATAGCCATAATATCAAAATTGGGAGATATATCTGTGTGCTTCTTTCCCTGCTATTGATTGGTCTTCAAATGGGAGATTGTTGGGTGGTGCAGCCCGATCAATCCCGTAATTGCTCTAAAAGGAATATGTTTACTTCCTTGTAACCACACGTTCTTGTAAATGGCTAACGGTTGGGCTTCTTTGGCCTTTATTCGATAGTGATAGAAGGAGTTGTATTAGGGTTCTGTTACGACCAGAGTGCACTGAAATCTATGTCTGTACAAAGAATAGTAAAAACTGAGAATTCCACCATTGAAAATGGATGTAGCCTGAAAAGGTGAACCACTATAAATTTATTGTGTCCTCTCGTTCCTTCGAAAGCCTGCTCCCTTCCGCTTTATCTACTTTTCCCTACCATATCAGGCCTGATGTATTCACATTTTGCAATACATTTGCATGGGTGCCCTCCAAAGGGCTTGGAATAGAAGCGTAGGATTCCACGTCCTGCCAGAGGCCATGCAACTGATGAGGAGGAGTTGTGCAGCTCCAGGAATCTGCATCACCAACATTAAGCCCACAAGCCTTCAGAAGAGCAGCGATTGATGAAGAATAGAGGCCGCTGCCGCCTTCAAAGAGATTGTCCAAATTCAGATCATCAAACTCCATTTTCTTCCCAAGGAAGGAAGAAGTTTATTGTGGGATTCCCAGATGGATTTGTAAAGTTAAACCCCAAACGATCGCGAGTGCATCAAGAAAGTCTTGCAGGGCTTTCCGGACTTGCCGGCTTGTTGCCCAATATAAAACATTATATCTGGGGTTGCTGAATAGTGATTTTGTTCGTGATTGTCGTGGCCAATCTTATTTTTTCGCACGTTTATTCTGCAGCCACTATATGTACAGTGAAAGTAGGCATGAATATTTTTTTTGTCTTAGATTCTTTTTCCAAGCAGAAAGTGGTGGTCCTAACCTCCTGGTCTGCGGCGTCAAAGGGTCCCATTCACATCTACCATGATTAGAAAGCACGCATGCACGTTTAGGTGTTATATCATGAGTTCTAATCACAATTACATATTGAAAGGCATTGATGTAACGCCTTAACAATTCGGTGCTAATTAACAGACTTATGTTGATGTAACGTTTGCCAGGTGTTTAGTTTGATTGCTTACAATCTTTTCCATTGCATTGAAGTGGAAGAGAAGAATTGTGATATCTCATAGATTAATGGCAAGTCCATATCCTCAATCTGAGAACAAATAAGATTTTGCAAAGTTTCTAAAACAAAACTGTTGGAAAGAGAACTATGTGACAGCAAAGCGTAAACAATGAACGCAAGAGTTCATTATGTGATCCATATCTAACACAATCATTTCAACAATGGGGTGTTTGTATTATTGTTGGGTCATTTGGTTTTGTGAGTAAATGATACTTGTCTTTTATGTATTACTAATTTACTATACATAGTCGATATTTGTAGTCTATAGTTTTATCAATTTTGAGGAGGTTGCATAGTTTTATCAATCTTGGGGAGGTTAATTTTCATCCTTTTGGAGACCGCTTTATAATCTTCTTCTAACACTGAGAATTAAATATGAGTATTCTTTATTTGTTCGGATATATATATATATATATAAAATGCAGTAATAATTTATTTAATAAATCTTTAATGATAAGAGTTCTACTAATTTTTAAAGAGGTCTTTTGTGCTCTTGATGATTTGGTCCATCTTATTAAAGAGTCCTTCCTTCATGATCACTTTTCAACATTGCAGACCATTTTCAAATGTTGTTTACTTGTCAAGACAATTCTACATGTGCTTTGACACTATCTTGCAAAAGACAAAAAAGCTTCACTATCTAAAGACAAAGTTTAAAGTAAAAATACATACAAAGGGTATCTATTATATGTGAAAATCTAAATCATCTCACGTTCTAGATTAAAAATTCAGAATAGATTTCCTTCAGAAGTCTAAATAATATATATTCAAAACATTTGGTTTAAATAAGGCTCCTTTCTAGACATCTTTTTAACAAAAAACAATGTGTGAGTGATTGAAATCTAGTGAAGGGCTACTCCACCAAACACTCACACATAGCACGATAAAAAAATGTTAACCCATAAAATGTAGGAAGTAAAAAACCCCCTTTTTTTTTTGAATTTCTTCAATAAAAGGGAATTTACATATGTTCAAGTTTGTATGCTGGTGGAAAAATATATCTCCAAGATGGTTAATGCACACATATCCAAGGTGAAATCTCTATCTTCCACTTTCACTTCTTTTGACAATTTTATTCTTAACAATTGGAAATGTATTGCTATTCCTTTCAAAGGAACTCTAATTGGAAAATTCTCTAAGAAGCAGATTAGAAGGGACATCAAATGGTTTCCTCCTGACTTACCTTATGTTAAGTTGAATTTCGATGGAGCTTCCAAAGCAAATCTAGGTAGATCAGGGATAGGCTTTGTCCTTCGTAGAGTCGATGACTCGTTATTACAAGCTGCATACTGTTAGACTCCGGATGGCTCAAACAATTTAGCAGAGGAAAGGGCTCTTCTTTATGGCATCAGGATGGTGCAGCTTGGTGTGAGGGATATTCATATAGAGGGAGACTCACAGATAGTAACTTCATCTCTTGTCTCTAAGAAGGTTGTTAGTTGGGACCTTCAGTATGTTTTGGAGGAGGTCTAGAAAATGCATCCCTGTTTTCTTTCTTACAGAGTCTCACATTGTTTTAGAGAGGCAAATAAATTTTTTGTTTGGCTTTCAAATCAAGGTGTTGAATTAGATGGGATAAATAATGGGAGCAATTATATTATAGTCCCTGGGAGTTGGTACCTATTGTTAGAAACACTGAGAGGCAGGGGGGGGGGGTGAATCAGTGTTTGTCAATTATCTTTATTTCAGCAACTTGAGACTTAAATCAAATAGAATCAATGTTTGTCAATTATCTTTATTTCAGAAACCTTGATCAGAGGAAAACCTCAGTGGGAATTAGTACCCATAAATGATTGTACTAGGTTTATGAACTTGTTAGAGTTTCTTTGCCATGTTAGAAGCAGTCTTTACAATGCAAGTACAATGACCCTATTAGGAGTCTTTACAAAACACTATTAAAGGTGAATGTCTCACTGCCAGAGCTCACTTCCCAATAGGATGAAGGCTATAACCTTCAAAAATAGATATACACTATATCAAAAGATGAACTGCTATTATGACACTATTGTCTGATCAGTTCCGTTTATGCATTAATGCTCTTAATCTCTCAAAGAGCTCTATCTCATACTGATTTGTTTATACTATTCTTCTAGATACCTTTTCTACATATTTTCCACTCTCACACTTAATACAAAATTGCCTGTCAAGTATATATACATGCCTGAATAGACACGACCAAAAAAAAGACCTTAGTCAGCCCAAAATCAACATACACAACGCTTCCAAATGAATTGGCTTAAGCGTGTTTACATGAGTGTTAAAGACATAATTACAAACATATTACAATAGGCGCATGGCCATTACAAAATAAAATATTATACGCTAATCAAAATCTGAAGTTGGCTTGATGCTCTGTTTGCTGAACTACTTGTGGCACTTGAACTTGTTGTAACTTGTCTATACTGTCATATCTTATCATGCGTGTATAGAATAAGCATAATAAAATATCATAAAGATTAAGTACAAAGGAACTTATTCTGACTCAATCATACACACATTCGTTGGTGCTCTGGTCAACTGTATATCTCTGTTCTGTTATGTTTTCTATACTTAGCCAAATCTTGATCTTCAAAATTTGTGAACTTACTTGTCAAAACTTCATATGACTTTATTTCCATAATGAAAACATAAAATTGGTCATGTAAACCCTGAGTGTCAACTTGCCAACAATCTCCCCCTTTGTCATTAATGGCAACCATGGAATGTGGCCAAATTACTTTAAACTTTGACTTAACAACAAAACTGTAAGTTTACTGTACATCATACTCCTTTATATACTCTACTCGACCTTTGACATTAATGACAAAGGTGCCAAAAAATGATGTACCTAAGTACTTACTCAGAGTACACATCTGGGTGTGCAATCTGAAGATTCTTGATTTCTTGCTGCCAAAATGCCTTGAGTGCATCAATAGTCTCAAGATGGGCACATAATGCATATGTGAGCTTCTCCATTTTTGTCAGATCCATGCAGGGGCCTTGATCATATGTGACAATAGTTGCATCAATCTGTTTAATGTTCTCATTTAATACAGCTAAGGAGGGCGGAAGTGCATTTCTCAGTTGGGTTTGCCTAGTCCTTATCTTGCTGATCTCTATCTTGGCTTTTTCAATCTTGTCTATCTGCCCTTGATAGATTTTGTTGCAGATATTGATGTCCTGGGAGGATGTTTCAACTGATTTCCTTATGTTTTTGAACCAAGATGTATGCTTCCTCAATCTTCTTGATGTGCTTAGAAGTGAATTTTCCTCTGTCCATACACTTAGCTATCACCTTCCTGCCTTTTGCTGCTAACTCTTTCAGAATTGTTTGACCAATATTCAATGAGCTGAGATCTAATGAGAAGTTCTTTATCAGTTCATACAATCTTCCCTTTTTTTACTTTTCCTCTGCAGTATTAGTAGCTGAATCTACTAGACTTGTGAAGTTTTCTTTGAACCTTGTCAAGATGCTATCGACATCATCAACTGACTGAATATTTGCCAATTTCTTTTCTGTTGGCACTAGGTTATTCAAAATGTTTACTAACTCAAGAAAGAGAGGATTTCTCATAACTTGTTTCTCTTTTTCTTTATCCATGGCTAATACACTGATTTTGATTAAGTCTTCTTCTCCCAATGCATCTAGGTTTGCTGAGTTAGGGATCAAACTTGACAATGTAATCATATTGACGGTTTGATAGATGGAGTGAATATAGAATTTTGACTAACATCCATACATTCAATTTTCATTGGGATCTCTATAGAGTGTGGTTCATTAGATTGATTATCTTCCTCATTATTCAAATCTGTTGAATCTTTAGAAATAACTTCATCTTGCTGCAAGGGACTATTATCAATGCATACCTTCTCTACTTTTTCAGTTCTATCAAATGCTTTTTCAAATTTGTTCAAGTGATTATCTGAAGTTGTCATTGTTATCTTAACATCATTGATCACAATGGTTTTATCTGAATCTTTGACTATGTTAGAGGGTGATGGAACTTTGGGCGCAGAATCCTATGGACCTATCATAGAGACATTAAGAATCTTTGGTTCTTTTCTTGTTTAGAAGGAGATGGGGTCACTTTTGTTGTAGGCACCATTGATGGATACATGTGTCTGTCCAAAAAAAATTTCTTGAATACTCTTTCAGTCTCTTTACCAACCAACTCATACTCTTTGTTCATAATGTGAAGAGTTCTTGTTTTGGTTCTTAGATGAGGTTTTACCAGATCTAACAATATTGCCTTCTCATCATGTGTGAAAATAGGGAGAAGATTATCTAATATTTCCTCTCTAATCCTCATATCTTCTTCTATTTCTTGTCTTTTTAATAAGTCTAGTATGTTCCATACTTTGTCTGGAATGAGTGTCTTAAGTTCCAAAACTAACCTTTTAAACCTAATCATATGAGAGATAATCATAGAATGTATTTGTAATTTATCTATCTCTTGGTACTTGTAATGGAAATATGTAATTGAATCTAGTCTTCCTTCATTAATGATTTTGTTCCTTAAGATGTCAAGACTAGGTTTGAATCCTACCTTAGGAGGAGCTTGAGTATTCTTTACTTTGCTCTGTGTTTTCCTTGAGGCTGGGCGACCTATGGGAACTTGCTTCATTCTTCTTGTTATCTTTCTTGGTACCGAAGGTGGAGAAAATTCTAGGTTAATAGTAGTAGAGGGTGCAGATGTACTCTTATCAGAATTCTTTTTATTCTTGTGGATATCATCTGATTTCTCTATTTTGACTTCTGCAAGTGTTTGCTTAAGTTCTCTTTCAGTTTTAGCTTCCCTAGCTTTATCTAGGTCTTCTTGGGTGACACCATGAACTTTTAGGATTTTAGATGTAATCCTTGATGCCTTTCTCTTATTATCTGCACTGTAGAGAATAAAATCAACTTGATTAGTCTTCTCTCTATATGTGCCCCATCTAGGCTCTTTTGGATCTGTAGGTGTAGATAAGAGAACTTGTGCATATCCTTCCAAAACATGTTCTTCTACTTCATAACCAAATGGGTGAATCCAGTTGGTTCTTGGTTCAATTGCTTCCATGCAAGTATAGTCAGTTTCCACCATGAAGCATATGGTGTCCTTATATTTTTCAACTATATTCTCCGATATTCTAAACCTCTTGTGCATCTTCATTCTGAATGTTTTGATCTCCATATCCATAAAGTCCTTTACACTGCTTTCTGATGTAGCTTTTAATGAAATTTGAGACAAATTAGGTTTGCTCCTGTCTAAGTACAGATTAGAGACCTTACCAACAATGTTGAAGTATAGGTATATAATCAATGAGCCAAATCTGAATATTTTGCATCTATCATGCTTGATAGCTTTAATGTTCTCAATTAGATGTGCATGCAATATCTCACAAAGATTATATTGTATGTTATCTCTTGCCATCCTTATTGCTGCCAGAACTGTAGCTGCAGATACACTATTAAGTTTGCTAGCGTGCTAAAACTTGTAGCCAAGTATCATGGTGAAGAGTTTGATGGCTTTCCCCACAATAGGATCACCAGTCATCCCGCACCTATCGCTTCTAAATAAGCATGCCTGCTCAACCTATTTCTTGACATCCTTTCTAGTGGGAAGAATAGGTCCAAGCTTAGAGAGTCTGGTCATCTTATGGATGAGGTCAACATTAATGTGTTCAAGAACTTCACCAATCCAAAATAGATCATCATGAATCCTACTGAGTAGAATTTTAACCCATTATAGTTAATAGAACTCATGCGCATTTGTATACTCAAAAATAGGGTTATCAGTGAGATGTGAGAATTCATCCTTGAATGAGTAATCAGGTTTCATCATTAATGCCATGAGCGTTGTTATGTTGTTGTCACCAACAGACTCCCTCTTATAGTAGATGTAAGCGTGTATGTCCTCTACATGCACGACTCCTAACGTATTCTTGGAGGATGCCCCTTCTACATCATCTAGCACTGACTTGAATGGATTCTTTTTAAACATGAATCTCTTCCTTTCAGTGATGTCAAAGACTATAGGGGTTTCCATACTTACTTTTTGATTGCTTAAGTAGGGTTTTACTAGAGCTCTGAAACAACGTGTTCGTGCTAGGGTTCCATTTCAACTTCAACTCATTTTGCTAACTAGCCAACGGGTATTCTTCAACACTTTGATGCTTATTTCTCCTGTGCTCTCTGAATGTTCAATCTCAAATGCAAAGTGAAGATATAAGATCTTTTACTGACTTATATATAAGTAACTGCATTTAATGCTTGTTGTCGTAATGTGATTTCCACTGAGAATTTCAATCTTTGTTTTTGTTGAAGTACAAGATGTGTGTCCATGCATACTTTCTCAATTTGTGACCAAATAATGAATGCATAGGCGCATACTCAGAGGTGAGTATACCAGCCACGTAGGGGTTTAGAGCTTGAATAGCTCCCCCTAAGACCATGAGGGTCATCTAACCAGAAGTAGAAGTTGCGTCCACTATGGATGCATCTACTACCTTGTTAACATCATCATCTTTGTTTACTTCAACCCATATTTACCTGAATCTTCTGTATCTTTTACAAACTTGACTTCTCCAGATTCTTCAAATAGTGATCCTTTAGGATTTTCTTGTCTTTGTGTTATGAATCTGCAAAAATTTGAGATATGTCCAGCTTTGTTACATGAGTAACAAATGATTGGAGGTCTATTGATATTGTTTACCATGCTACACTGCTTGGCTATGTGTCCATTATAATTACATATCTAACATGTAATGTTCTGATAGTTTCTCTATGGTTGATTTCTCTAATTGTATTGAGTCAGATTTCTTTGTTTCTGCTGTGATTTATTTCTCTGACTAGTTTTGCAATGTATCGCCCTATGACCAAATTTATTACAATAATAAAAATAGCCATTAAAGGGTCTTACCTCTTTACAATCTCTTGCCAAATGTCCATGCTTGTTACAGGCATAACAAGTTCTATTAACTATCTTGTGTTCATCTTTAGATGATTCTTCTCTAGCTTTTGTAAGATTCTCAGTAGCCTTTACTTCTGTAGATTTTTCTTGTACTTTCTTACTTTCTTGTATTGTATTGGTTTCAGTTTGTGCTACACTGTATCCAACACCAGTAATATCTCCTCTTAACTTTTGTGCATAGAGTTGTGATTGAATTAGATCAGAACTTGTGTGTAGTTTTTCAATATGATTCGTTGCTTCTATCAATTCAGATTCTATCTTTTTCTTGATGTTTTCCAACACCAAGATCTTCATATTTTCTTTCATAAGTTCTTCATCTAATTGTTTACTTTCTTTGGTCTTTTCTTCAATATTTGTTAGGCTATCTATCAACTGTTCATTTAGATCTTCAATCTTGTCCTTCACAGACATGTTTTCTTCATTCAGCTTTTGACCATTTTTCCCAAATCATTCATAGAGCAATCTTTCAAATCTTTTCTTAATTTTTTGATAAGCATTTGAGAGCCATCAAATTTTAGTTTTAGTTCTTCATTTTATTTTTTAGATTTGTCAAGATCATCAAGGACTGCTTCAAGGTTCTTTCTCATATGTTTCACTTCTACTGAATCCATGATCTCCTCAAGTGGTTAAACTTTTTTGTAGAGGACCAGAGCTATGATACCAATTGTTTGAAACACTAAAGGGGGGGGGGGGGGGGGGGGGNGGGTGAATCAGTGTTTGTGAATTATCTTTATTTCAGCAACTTGAAACTTAAATCAAATAGATAACAAATGAAGCATAACATAATGATACATAACATAGGATGTGTTTATGGGGAAACCATGATCAGAGGAAAACCCTGGTGAGAATTAGTACCCACAAATGATTGTACTAGTTTTATGAACTTGTTAGAGTTCCTTTGCCCTATTAGGAGAAGTCTTTACAATGCAAGTACAATGACCCTGTTAGGAGTCTTTACAAAACCCTGTTAAAGGTGAATAGCTCACTGCCCAATAGGATGAAGGCTACAACCTTCAGATAATAGATATACACTATATCAAAAGATGAACTATTGTTATGACACTGTTGTCTGATCAGTTCTGTTTATGCACTGATGCTCTTAATCCCTCAAAGAGCTCTATCTCATACTAATTTTTTTATACTTTTCTTTTGGATATCTTTTCTGTATATTTCCCACTCTCACACTTAATACAAAATTGCATGTCAAGTATATATATATGCCTGAATAGACGCGACCGAAAACAAGACCTTAGTCGGCCCAAAATCAACATACACAATGCTTCCAAATGAATTGGCTTAAGTGTGTTTGCATGATTGTTAAAGACATAATTAAAAACATATTACAATAGGCACATGGAAAATACAAAACAAAATATTATACGCTAATCAAAATCTAAAGTCGACTTCATGCTCTGTTTGCTAAACTGCTAGTGGCACTTGAACTTGTTGTAACTTCTTTGTACTGTCATATCTTATCATCCATGTATAGAATAAGCATAATAAAATATCATAAAGATTAAGTACAAAGGTGCATACTCTGATTTGATCATACGCACGTGCGGTGGTGCTATGATCAATTGTATATCTCTGTTCTATTCTGTTTTCTATACTTAGCCAAATCATGATCTTCAAAGTTTTTGAACTTACTTGTCAAAACTTCATATGACTTTGTTGCCATAATTACAACACAAAATTAGTCATAGAAATCATGAGTGTCACCTTTCCAACACCTACACCCATGAAGGAGGAATGCGTTGTTCAAATCACACAACTTTATTACCCCTCTGTCCATTGGGGAATGAGTATTGGGAGTGACATCTTAAAATTTATATGATATGTTGTCGGATTATAAGGTGCTCCTGAGGGTATCTACTGCTTTCCTCAAACTAGAATTTGGGTCATCTAAGGAAATACATGAGGCCATGAAGCATTATTTCCTTCATGGTTCATAGGGTTGTTTAGGTGGATTGTCTCTTTCAGATAATATGGACACCATGCATGAGTTTGTTAGGCTATATTATATCTTCAAGCTCGCATTGGTGGGATGGGATTTCTAGCAGTTTAGAAGGGAGATGGAAAAGGTGGTTGATCTTCATCCGGGTTGTGTGGCTGCTAATGCATTCTTACTCTTTGATAACAATACTGTTCTATGTAACTTTGTTGAGCATACTAGTGTGGTGGGTAATTCTCCTCCTTTCTGCCTGGGTCCTTCACATTCATCTTTTTCATGCAACTCAGGTGCACCAATTTTTCATTGATGTGACAGATGCCAGAAGTCTAAGGGCAAGACAAAACTTGGCAAGTGTTCTGCTCCTCACTAGTTGCCATTGTAATTGTGGGTTTTGTCCTTTTTGATATTTTTTCCATACAATGTATTGGGTGGTTATATGAGGCCGACACAATGTGATATAGTGTCCCCCATATATTTTTTTGGGAATTCTTAGAGGTAGTTCTTCATCATAGGATGCAACCATGTTTTGTTCAAATGGTTGTCCATTTTGTATAGTGTTTTTGGGCAAGGAAAGGGGGTTTTCATCCCTACTTCTTTCCCCCTGGAATTCCCTAAAGAAGTGTATTTAATAAAAAATTATTAATAAAATGTAATGGCATAGTCATTTTTCCAAAAAAATAAATTAAAAAATTTATATGTTATAGACACATGAGCTACACTAATTACAAAGAAAAATATCTTTCTATGAAAACTAATGGAAGTTCTCCAAGGTGTGCTCACACAAACTCCACTAAGGAATCCACTTGTCCTAGTCTTCTTAGGATCCTAAAATCAACTCTAGGATCTCCCAAGTATTTTCTCCAATGGCCTATGACTTCACTAACTCAACACAATGAGTTATGCTTCTTGTGCTTCACCTTTAAGGAAGACTATCACAAGTTTTGTCTCAATGCTTCACTCTAGCTTAAAGGATTCTAGGCACAAATCCTTCACACCAACTTTACCAATGATACAAGGGTCATGTCCACCATTTGAACACTCATTATGCATCCTTTTCACTCCAATGGAATATGTCTTCAATCCCAATTCAATCGAGTTCCAAATTCACTCTTTATAGGACCCTATTAGGCCTAATTGACCAATTAGCCCTATCCAGAGGGTTTTTCTGGATTTCTTCCCAAAACTTACAAACAAACCCAAACAATAACCTAGGATCATGATACCCTTTTGGAAGACCTAAAATATTTTCAAGGTCCAGAGTCTTGAAATGTAGGGCTAATAGGGCTTTTTGGGTTCCTAAAATATAGTTAACTGATTTCTCTCTATAAAACTATCCAAATGGATTGGTCAAGCTCTTAGCTCTCAAATAGGGATCTATAGGACCCTAATGACTTTGAAACTACACTTGGTTTAGACCTTTCACACACACTCTTGATTCTGCATTCAACTTTCCATCTTGCATACACCTAACTAGACAGACATAGCTTGCCTAGGGCATGGCATCAAAAATAGAAAATTGATTCTCCAAGCCTCCTAATTGAATATATACAATCTATAGAGGCTCCCCTACAATATTCATCCACCTTTTTTAGTTTCCCTCTGTTGGATTCTATGGGGGAGACATGAAACCAAAATTATGCTAAACTGAACTAGTAAGCACTCTAAATCCTGAACAATTTTATAATACTATCAAATAAACTCTAATCTACTTGCTCATTGAATGAAAATATCATTCATATACTCTTACTTCATGGATCCAACACTAGATTCATCCTTTCAATCCATTAACACACCATTAACATTTACACAAGTTGATTGTACTGTAAAACTAGAACACTCTTCTTTCATTTACTTCAAAAACTTGCATACAATATCCTCTATGTCGGGAAATGAGAAAAAAAGTATCTTAATATGCCTCTCCCATGTTTTTAGGCCTCCAGATTAGATTTCCCACTCCTATAATGAAGGGAATCCAAACTTGTAGAGTTGCATGCAACATTTGCAAAAAGTTGTAAATGTTGTCATTACAAGTTTTGAGCATCTTTTGCATTTATGATGCCAACTAATTCTTAGGACCTCTAACCCATAAAACTCAATGAATTAACATAATTAATGCATTTTTAGGAAATTTTCACACTTTTCTTAGGTCTAGGACACATTTAGACCACATTTCCCATTTTAGGCCTATCCTAAGGAGTAATAACTTGAAAACAACCTAACTTAGACTAGATTGGATTTAGCACTAACTACTAATTAATCTAGTCACCTACACAACAAGACCTTCTAAGGTCAAAGAAAAAACATACTGACTTGGCTAGAGTCAGTTACAAGCCAAAATTGACTAAGTCTTTAGGGATAACCTAGGTGCTCTTGTACCATCCTCCCCAAATGGAAGGACTTAAATCCATCCTTGGGTTGAGTAAGTTGGGATCAATGCCAAAAATTTTGAACTCTAACTGCTTTATCCAAGTTGCATCTACATCCATTTTTCCATGCCAATTGACCAAGTGTTCTTTGTATTCCTTCTTTCTTGTCTTCTTGTAGACTCTGGAATCTAGTATGTGTTCTGCCTTCTTGATTGGTGCAGATGGAAAATTGAGTTCCTCCACCTCCTGTATGAATTCATTCAAAATTTGATCTGGGTCTAGCATTGGTCCTTTGTACAAGACCAAGTCTGATACATTAAATATAGGAGATAAGCCATAGTTTTCTGGTAACTCCACCCTGTATGCATTTTTTTCATATTTGACCAGTATGGTACATGGACAAATTCTTCTCATCTAAAGCTTATGGGGTACTCCTTTCTACAACCTTTCTTTATTGAGATGTACCATCATGAGATCCCCAACTTGGAATTGGAAATATATTTTTCTCTCATCCACTTTACTCTTTGTCTTCTCTCTATTCTCAATGAGTGTCTTCCTCACTGTTTCATGTACTTCTTGTATTGAATTTGCAAATTCCTCTACATATCCACTCCCTTTGGCTCCATCCTTCAGATCTCTAAGCTCATATATGCCTCTAGGGTGTAGGCCATAGACTATTTCAAAGGAACTCTTACAAATAGTCCTATTCATTGTGTCATTGTAGGCATATTCATCTTGTCCAATGAGTTGGTCCCATGTTTGGCCATACTCTTTAGTTAAGAATCTTAGGAGATTACCAAGACTCCTATTTGTTGGATATTTTCCTTTGTGCAAATATTTTACTATATGTTTGTCATTGATAACAACATATAGTATATAGCAGTGTACTGTATTCACTTTTTAGTATGGATATGTTGAAGTCTTGCGTAGTTGTTTTTATGTTTCAGACATAGTTATGATACCATGTTCATACATGCAGATTTAGAATTTCAGTAACAGTTGAGCTATGTTACTCTATTTACGAGCCATAGTTTCAGAGGATTGTTTTTAGAAATCTGACACTAATCTTATTGATTCTTCAGTTGCGCCTATCTATGGGATATGTGCTTTTAGATTCATGTTTAGTTATGAGTCAAAGATAATTAACCAAAGGTGCTAATCATGTTTCATCCGAAGCGTGATGTTTGGGTAATTTTGGTGGAGCCAACTATGTGAAGTGATGCATCTATTCATTTTGAGTTGCGTGGTTCTAATTATGTTGTGTGCTTCGTTTAGCCGAAAAGAGAAGCATTGAAGGGATTACTACAGCCGATGTGATCATATATTTTGGAGAAGATACATATAGCAGTTCATTTGTGATAACTAAGTGTGAATAATAAGAAAAGAGGCACAAAAAGAACAGAGAAGAATGCTAGTTGTTTTGGAACAATAAAGCCATTTCATTCATCAAATACATATCTATTTGAAGAATTAGAGAGAGCATACAATTCACTGGAACTGATCAAGACAATAAGTGTACTCAAACAATTCATTATCAGATATAGTGTATATCTGTTTAACTGAAGGTCACAACCTTCATCATTTTAGCAGTGTTCTTTTGGATAGTGTGTCCTCACCCCTAATAGGGTTATTTGTAAAAGACTCCTAACAGGGTCCGACCCTTAACCAGGTCATTGTGCTTATTGCATTATAAAGATCAACTCCTAACAGGGTTGTAAGATCTTCTAACAGGGATTATTATACTCTAGTATAGTTCTTTGTGGGTGCTAATTCCCACCGGGGTTTTTACCTATTTTGGTTTCCCCGTAACCAAAATTGTGGTGTTCTATTTTATGTTATCTTATTGTGCATATGCTTAATGATATTCTGTACTTAATTGGAGAAAATAATTAAAACTAGCAGATAACTGATTCACACCCCCCCACTCTCAGCTATCCTTGGGACTATTCCAACAATTGGTATCAGAGGCAAGTGCCTTAGAGAGAAATCCTAATAGCTTAAGGTAGATCAAATGGCGTACTTAAGGAAAGAGAGTCCTAAGTTTGATGGAGAGAATTATCTTTACTAGAAGAAAAAAATGATAACACATCTTCAGTGTGTTGATTTTGAAATCTATGAGGTTGCTACTCATGCAATTGATGTTCCTACCTTGAAAGACCTTGCAGAAGAAGACTCTACTAATAAACAAAAGGAAGTATTCACCCAAAATGCAATTGCCAAAGAAGCCCTAATCAGTTCCTTATCTGACAGTGAATTTTCTGAGATCAAGAAGGCAGACAAAGCATATTCAATATGGAAATACCTAGAAGACATGTTTGACAGAGACATCCAATCCAAGAATGCACGTAGAAAGACATGGAAGAAAAGATACAGAAATTTAGAGATGGAACCTGAAGAAAACATCAGAGCTTACAATCAGAGAATTAATGAAGCAGTCTCAGGAATCAGGAACAATGGTGGAGAAATCTCAGAGGAAGATATAATGGACAAAATGATGACTACATTGACAACAGATTATGAAAGCAAGATAAACATCTTGGATGAAACCATGTAATTATCAAAGGACTTCAAAAGAGAAACCTTGATCAACAAAATATCTGCATTTGAGATATCAAGATTGAAGACATAACCTAAAATTGAAACAACTTTCAAATCCTCAGTCTATGGTAAGAAATCCTTCAACATCTCTAGTAATATTGAGAAAGATTAAGTTGATATAGAACTAGAAGAAATCATTGGTATGATTGCTAAGAAAGAAAGGAAAGGTAAAGGAAAATATGAAGGACAACTACCATTCAAATGTTTCTCATGCAACAAAGTTGGCCACTTTGCATCCAAGTCTCCTACAAGAGTCAAGAAGTTCAGATCAGATTACAAACCCACATATACTAAGGAATGCTATCATGTTGAAGATGGTGTTACTAATGATTATTCAGGAGAAGATGAAATTGGATTCATTGTAATTAAAGATAATGAAAAAATGATTGATGAAATAGATATTGAAGATGAAAATAAAGCACAAGAATTGGCTTTAGTTTCACAAGCAGACATCAGAACAGACTGGATCATAAATAGTGGGTGTTCACATCACATGATAGGAGACAAAGATATATTTGTACATCTAGATAAGTACAAAGGTGGTATGGTTAGATTTGGAGATAACACTCCCAAACCTATCATAGGTAGAGGATCCATCACCTTAGATGGAAAGAACAAGACATATGATGTTCTATATGTTGATGGTTTACATCATAACTTACTAAGTGTTGGATAGTTGGCTGATAAAGGACATCAGTTGGAATTCAAAAACAACATGTGCATCATTAATAACAAATAAGGTGACATGATTGCATCAGGTTCAAAGACCAAGGGTAATGTTTTTCAGCTTAACTCCGAAGTAAGTTGTTTTTTTGCAAAAGTGGATGAGAGTTGGTTATGGCACAAAAGACTTTGTCATATCAATTTTGACAACATAGTAGAAATAAGAAATGTAAAGGCAGTAAGAGATCTTCCTAGTATTGCAAGACCAGTTGATACTATGTGTAGGGAATGTGTGATGGGAAAGCATGTGAGGACCTCATTCAGAAGCAAACATAACTCTCCAGAGAACAAATTAGATCTACTACATACAGACTTATGTGGACCCACTCAAACAAGATCATACTATGGTGAAAGGTATTTTATTTTGTCTGTTGACGATTTCTCCAGAATGATGTGGGTTACATTCTTGAAAGGCAAATCTGAAGCTTTTGAGAAGTTCAAAATATTTAAAGCTAAAGTTGAAAATGAGTCAGGATTAAAGATAAAATGTCTGAGATCTGATAGAGGAGGAGAATTCACCTCTGACAAGTTTTTCTTCAGTACTGCGAAGAACATGGGATCAAAAGACAACTAAGTGCACCTAGAACCCCTCAACAAAATGGAATTGTGGAAATAAGAAACAAGATAATACTTGACACAGCATGCACTATCATGATTGAAGGAAAAGTTGCACACACCTATTGGAGAGATTCAGTCAATACAAAATTCTATACTATCAATAGGATTAAACTAAGATCATGTGCAGAAAAAACACTTTATGAACTTTGGTCTGGTAATGTACCTACATTAGAATACTTCAAAATCTTTGGAAGCAAGTGCTACATCAAGAGAGATGATCATGTTGGTAAATTTGATGCTAGAAGTGATGAAGGTATTTTTCTTGGTTACTCTACTAAGAGAAAAGCTTACAGATGTTTTAATTTAAGATTGAATAAAATCATTGAAAGTGCAGATATGAAGATTGATAAGAAGTTCATGATTCAAGAGAGATATTATGAATATGCACCTATGATTGAAGATTAACCTAGACCTATCAATAAAGAAATAGTTATTGAAGAAATTTTTTACTGTATTGATGTATCATGCAATAACCCTAAACCAATTCAAGAAGAATCACAGATTATAGATGAGAGTGTCACACCTAAAATCTAAAAATACACATCTAGATACCACTCAAAAGAAGATATCATTGGAGATCAGAGCAGTAAAGTTTTGAAAAGATCCAGAGAAAAAGGTTCAACCGTTGATGAAGAGGTATGTTTACTTTCACAAATTGAACCCTTAAGTGTTGAAGATGCATGTAATGATTCAGATTGGAAAAATGCAATGCAAGAAGAATTAGATCAAATAATTAAGAATGACACATGGGAATTGGTACCTAGACCTTGTGACAAGAATATGTTTGGAACTAAGTGGATATTCAGAAACAAAATGAATGAAGATGGTATAGTGATAAGAAACAAAGGAAGATTGGTATGTAAAGGATATGCGCAACGAGAAGGAATTGACTATTTTGATACATTTTCTCCTGTGAGCATACTGGAAGCTATAAAGTTGTTTTTAGCTTATGCAACATTCAAGAAATTCAAAGTATATCAGATGGATGTTAGGTTAGCATTTATGAATGGTGACTTGAAGGAAGAAGTTTACATAGAGTAGCATGAAGGATTGAAACTTTCAGACAAACCAGACATGGTATGCAGACTAAAGAAAGCCCTCTATGGACTTAAACAGGCCCCAAGAGCATGGTATGAGAGACTTGATGGCTACTTAACAAAGATTGGATTCAAAAAGGGAGGAGAAAATTGCAACTTATTCATCAGGGAGACACTTGAAGGATTATTACTTGTTGCTATCTTTGTTGATGACATTATTTTTGGAGGTAATGACAAGCTTAGTGCATAATTTTCCAAAGAGATGCAGAGTGAATTTGAAATGAGCATTATTGGATCTATAAAGTACTTTTTGCGATTAAATGTAAAGCAGACAGATAGAGGTATATTCATAAATCAGTCTAAATATGTGAAGGAGATATTGAAGACATTCAAAATGGAAGATTGCAAGCCAGTAAGCACTCCTACGATAATAGGAAGAAAGATTTCTAAAAATAATGACTCCACAACAGTTGACAAAACACTTTACAAGTCAATGATTGGAAAACTCATATATCTCACTCAATCTAGACCAGATATTTCTAATGCAGTTGGCTTTGTTGGGATATTTGTAGTTGAACCAAAACAGAATCACCTAATGGAAATAAGAAGAATATTAAGATATCTAAAGGGAACTATAGACTATGGTTTATGGTATCCTAATTCAGAAAATGTAGAACTTCATGTGTACATAGATGCAGATTGGGTAGGTTGCGTTGATGACACAAAGAGTACATCAGGAGGAGCAGTATTTCTTGGAGATAGCTTGGTTACTTGGACAAGCAAGAAGCAGAACTATATTTCTCAGTCAACAGTAGAAGTTGAGTATGTAGTAGCCGCATTGAATTGTTCAACAATGGTTTGGATCAAATAGATGATTAAAGACTTTGGAATTCAAATTAATTATCCTATTGCCATTCATTGTGACAACACTAGCACTATTAATATGTCAAAGAACCCTCTGATGCACGCAAAGAAAAAACACATAGAAATAAAATATCATTTTATAAGAGAAAAAGTTGTAGAAAGAGAAGTGAAGTTGGATTATGTGAGAACCAAAGATTAGGTGACAGACATATTTACGAAAACTTTATCAAAAGATAATTTTGAGTATCTCTGGATGAATTTGGTAGTGATTCCCTTTCCTGAGTCTAATTAGAACTCATAGAAAATGCATCAGTCCTTGGTGACTGATGAATGGTTGACTACTCTACTTCTGGAGTAGTACCTGTGTTTATTTGTATTTGGCATACTTTGCCATTGATGTCAAAGGGAGAGTATATAGTAAGGGGGAGCATATACTCTGGGGAAGTATATAGTCATGAAAATAAAAAATACAGTCAAAGGAGATGCAGCAGTGAAGAGGAACCTTTGATGAGGATATTGAGAAGATTGTAAAAGAAAGAAGACACTTTTGGATTGATGGTGTTTTTAATCATATGTTGCCATCAATGTCAAAGGGGGATATTGTTGGAGATTTTCCTTTGTGCAAATAGTTGACTCTATGTCTGTCATTGATGACAACATATAGTATACAAAAGTGTACTATATTCAATTTTTCAGTATGGATATGTTGAAGTCTTGCACAGTTATTTTTATGTTTCAGACATAGTTATGATACCATGTTCATACACACAGATTCAAAAGTTCAGTAATAGTTGAGTTATGTTACTCTATTTACCAGCCATAGTTTAAGAGGATTGTTCTCAGAAAGCCGACAGTAATCTTATTGATTCTTCAGTTGCACGTATCTATGGGATATGCATGTTCAAATTCATGTTTAGTTATGAGTCAAAGATAATTAACCAAAGGTGCTAATCGTGTTTCATCTGAAGCGTGATGTTTGGGTAATTTTGGTGGAGCTGACTATGTGAAGCGACGCGTCTATTCATTTTGAGTTGCGTGGTTCTAATTACGTTGCATGCTTAGTTTAGCTAATAAGAGAAGCATTGAAGGGATTCCTACAGCCGATGTGATCATATCTTTTGGAGAAGATACATATAGCAGTTCATTTGTGATCACTAAGTGTGAATGATAAGAAAAGAGAAAGAAAAAGAACAAAGGAGAATGCTAGTTGTTTTGGAACAATAAAGCCATTTCATTCATTAGATAAAGATCTATGTGAAGAATCAGAGAGAGCGTACAATTCACTAGAACTGATCAAGACAATAGGTCTACTCAAACAGTTCATTATAAGATATAGTGTATATCTGTTTGAATGAAGGTTGTAGCCTTCATCATTTTAGCTGTGTGCTTTTGGACAGTGTGTCCTCACCCCTAAAAAGGTTATTTGTAAAAGACTCCTAACAGGGTTTGACCCATAACCATGTCACTGTACTTATTGCATTGTAAAGATCAACTCCTAACAGGGTTGTAAGATCTTCTAACAGGGATTATTATACTCTAGTACAGTTCTTTGTGGGTGTTAATTCCCACCAGGGTTTTTACCTATTTTGGTTTCCCCGTAACCAAAATTGTGGTGTTCTATTTTGTGTTATCTTATTGTGCATATCCTTAATGATATTCCATACTTAATTAGAGAAAATAATTAAAACTAGCAGGTAACTCACTCACCCCCCCTCTCTATTATCCCGTGGGACTATTCCAACACTATTTACTACCTCAGTTTGGCCATCACTCTGAGGATGGTATGTAGATCCAAAAGACAATTTGGTCCCTAGATTTTGCCATAGAATCTTCCAAAAATGACTCATAAACTTTGTGTCTATTGGCAAGTTGACTATCAGGGAGAATATGACTTATTTTATGTTGTCATTATGGAAAAAAAGTCATATAAAGTTTTGATAGCAAACTTTGAAGAGCAAAAATTGACTAAGTATAGAAGATAGAGCAGAACAAAGATATGGAGTCGATCAGAGCACCAGTGTATGTGTGTCAGAATGAATGAAGATATGCGCGTTCATACATAAGCTCTATGATATGTTTTTGTGTTTACCGTATACATGCATGGTATGGAATGACAATACAAAAAAGTTACAGAAATATTACGTGCACTAACAGTTCAGAAAATAGAGTATGGAGCCAACATTAGTTTTTGGATTAGCATATAATCTTTTGTTTTTTAAAGGCTATGCGCCTATTGTAATAAGTTAGTAATTATTTTTTAAACATTATTGTAAACACACTTAAGCCAATTTGTTTGGAAGCATTGTGAATGTTGTTTTTGGGTTGACTAAGGTCTTGTTTTTAGTTGCGTCTATTTAGGCACGTATATATATATATATATATATATATATTAGACATGCACTTTTGTATTAATGTGTCATCGAAGACAAAGAAGATAATATTTTAAGAAGAGAAATATCAACAAGTCAATATGAAGTAGAATTATACAAGTGATTTAAGCATTAGCACATAAATGGAACTGATCAGACAACAGTGTCATTACAATAGTTCATTTTTGATATAGTATATATTAGTCATTAGAAGGTTGTAGCCTTCATCTTATTGAGCAGTAAGCTCTGGTAGTGAGACAAATACCTCTAACAGGGTTCTTGTAAAGACTCCTAACAAGGTCATTGTACTTGCATTGTAAAGACTTCTCCTAACATGCCAAAGGAAATTTAACAGGTTCATTATACTAGTACAATTATTTGTGGTTACTAATTCCCACTGGGGTTTTCCTCTGATCAAGGTTTCCCTGTAAACATATATGGTGTTATGTGTTATTGTGCAAATATGTTATCTACTTGATTTATGTTCAAATTTATGAATTAGAATAATTAATCAAACACTGATTCACCCCCCCCCCCCGCCCTCTCTCAGTGTTTCCAACAATTNTAATCAAACACTGATTCCCCCCCCCCCCCCGCCCTCTCTCAGTGTTTCCAACAATTGGTATCAGATCTCTGGTCCTTTGAAAAAAACATTTAACCACTTGAGGAGATCATGGATTCAGTAGAAGCTAAACATATGAAAAAGAATCTTGAAGCATCCCTTGAGGATCTTGACAGATCTAAAAAAGAAAATGAAGAACTAAAACTAAAATTTGATGGCTCCCAAATGCTTATCAAGAAATTAATAAAAGATTTGAAAGATTGCTCCACAAATTATTTGGGAAAAATGGTCAAGAAATTGAATGAAGAGAACATGTCTTTAAAAGACAAGATTGAAGATCTAAATGAACAACTTATAGATAGCCTAACAACTATTGAAGAAAAGATCAAAGAGAGTAAACAATTAGATGATGAACTTATGAAATAAAACATGAAAAATTGGAGTTAGAAAACATCAAGAAAAAGCTAGAATCTGAATTAACAAAAGCAAAAGAGAAGATTGATAAACTACACACAAGTTCTGATCTAATTCAATCACATCTTTATGCACAGAAGCTAAAAGGTGATACTATTGGTGTTGGATAAAGTGTAGCTCAAATTGAGATCAATTAAATGAAAGAAAGAAAGAAAACACAATAGACATCTACTGAAGCAAAGAAAACTGAGAATCTTGTAGAGGCTAAAACAGGTCCACCTAAAGATGAACTTAAGATAGTTAACAAAACTTGTTATGCTTCTAACAAACATGGACACTTGGCAAGGGATTGTAAAGAGGTAAGAATTTTCAATGGCTATTGTTACTCCTATAATAAATTTGATCACAGGGCTATTCATTGCAGAAGAAGTCAGAGAAATCAGTCACAAGAAAACCAAAGAAATATGACTCAATACAATCAGAGAAATCAACCTCAAAGAAACTTTCAGAACATTACATGTCAGATATGTAATTAAAATGGACACACATCCAAGAAGTGCAACATGATGAATAATAACATCATACCTCCTATCATTTGTCACTCATGTAACAAAGTTGGACACATCTCAAGGTTTTGCACGTCAAGAACACAAAGACAAGAGAATCCTAAAAAGTCACTATTTGAACAACCAGGAGAAGTTAAGTTTGTACAAGATAAAGAAGATTCAGATAAAATTTGGGTTGAAATAAAGAAGGATAATGAAGAGAACAAAGTAGTAGATGCATCCATAGTGGATGCACCCTCTACTTTTGGGTAAGTTGACCTTCTTGGTCTTAGGGGAGCTATTCTAGCTCTAAACCCCTGCATGGCTAGTATACTCACCTTTGAGTATGCGCCTATGGTTTCATGTATGTGATCATGCACTAAGGTAGTATGCATGAATGCATTTCCTATACTTCGTTTAGAACAAAGTTTGAAACTCTCAGTGAAAACGCGTACGATAACAAGCATTAAATGTAGAAAACTTTATATAAATTGGTGTAATAATCAATTATCTTCATTATTTGCATTTGAGACCATAAAATTTGTAGAGCACAGGAGCATTGTTCATAAAATCATTGGAAGTTATCAATTTTGTTGGTTTTTGAATAGGTTGAAGATTGAAATAAAACCCTAGGAGTTGCGTCATTTTAGAATTGTCGTGAAAGCCTATTTAATCAAGTAACAAGTAAGTATGGAAACCCCTATTGTATTTGACATTGCTGAAAGGAAAAGAGTCATGTTCAAAAATTATCCATTCAAGTCCATATTAGATGATGTTGAAGGAGCATTTTATAAGACTCTGTTAGGAGTTGTACATGTAGAAGACATTCGTGCATAGATTTATTGCAAGAAGGAAACTATTGGAGATAACATAATAGCTACTCTTATGGCTTCAATGATGAAACCAGACCATTCATTCAAAGATGAATATGCGCATCTCACTAATAACCTTATCTTCAATTATTCTAACGCGCACGAGTTCTATGAGCTAGAATGGGTTAATATCCTACTGAGCATGATACATGATGACCTATATTGGATTGGTGAAGATCCTGTCCACATTATTGTAGACCTAATTCATGATATGACTAGACTTCCTAAGACTGGACTAGTTCTTCCCACTAGTAAGGATGTTAAGAAGCAGGTTGAACAAGCATGCTTATCCAGGAGTGATAGGCACAGAATGACTATTGATCCCATTAAGGAAAATGACATCAAATTGGTCACTATGATACTAGGTTATAAGTTCTAGTAGGCAAGTAGACTAAATAGTGTATCTGTAGCTGCTATCTTGGCATAAATAAAGATGGTAAAGGATAATACTTAGTACAATCTATGTGAGATATTGCGTGCACAACTAATTGACAACATTAGAGCTATCAATAATGACAAGAGAAAGATATTCAAATTTGGCTCTTTGATCATCTATCTATACTTTCACATTGTTGGTAAAGTTGCTAATATTTACCTAGATAGGAGTAAACCTACCTTGTCACAAATTTCACTAAAGGCTACATCAGAGAGTAGTGTTAAGGAATCTATGGATATGGAGATAATAACATTCAGGATCAAAATGCAGAAGAGGTTCAGATTATCAGAGAAAATAGTTGAGAAATACAAAGACACTATATGCTTCATGGTGGAAAATTACTGTACTTGCATGGAGGTAGTTGAGCCTAGAACAAAATGGATTCACCCACTTGGATATGAAGTTGAAGAAAAAGTTTTAGAAGGATATGCACAAGTCCTCTTATCTGTGCCTAAGGACCCTAATGAACCTAGATGGGGTACTTACAAAGAAAAGACAAATCAAGTTGATTCTATCTTATACAGTGCAGACAATAAAAGAAAGGCATCAAGGATTATATCTAACATCCTAAGAGTTCATGGTATCACTCAAGAAGACCTACATAAGGCTAGGGAAGCTAAGATTTCAAAAGAACTTGAGAAAACTGCTGCAGAGGTGAAAATGGAAAAATCTGATGATATCCCCAAGAAGAAGAAGAAATTTGATGAAGTTACATCTGTAACCTCAACTACTATTGACTTGGAAGCATCTCCACCATTAGTACCAAGTAAGTTGACCAGAAGGAGGAAGCAAGTTCCCACAGGCCACCTATTCTCAAGGACAACAAGGAGCAAGGTAAAGAACACTCAAGCTCCTCCTGAGGTAGGATTCAGACCTAGTCTAACAGTTCTAAAGAATAGAATTGTTAATGAAGGAAGAGTAGAATCTATTAAGAATGTCTATGAAAAATACCAAGAGATAGAAAAATCATAAATTCATTCTATGATTATCTCTCACATGATTAAGTTTAAGAGGACAGTATTGGAACTTAAAACAGTCATACCAGACAAAGTATGGATCATACTTGATGTATTGAAAAGGCAAGAAATTGAAGAGGATATGAGGATTAGAGAAGAAACATTAGATAGTCTTCTCCCTATCTTCTCACAGGATGAGAAATCTATATTGTTGGATTTGGTAAAACCTCATCTTTGAACCAAAACAAGAATACTTCATATCATGAACAAAGAATATGAACTAGTTGGTGAAGAGACTCAGAAAGCATTTGATCAAGTATTTTTGGATAGAAATATGTATCCATCAATGGTGCCTAAAGAAAAATTGAATCTAGTCCCTCCTAAATAGAGTAAAGAATCTAAGATTCCAAATGCGCCTATGACATGTCCACAGGATTTAGCGCCTAAAGTTTCAACAACTTCTAATACAGCCAAAGATTTAGAAGAAACTATTGTGGTTGATGATGTTAAGATATCCATGACCGCTTCTGACAATGACATGGACAAAGTTGAAAAATAATTTGTCAGCACTGAAGAGACAGAGAAGGTATGCACTGATAACACTTCCGTACAACAGGATGAAGTTCCAAACAAAGATTCAACAGATTTGAATAATGAGGAAGACAATCAAACTAATGAAACACCAGTTATGGAGATACCTATGAAGAATGAATATGTGGATGCTAGTCAGAATGTAATACATACTCCATCCATCAAACCATCATTGTTGTCAAGTTTGACCCTTGATTCAACAAATCTAGATGCTTGGGAAGAAGAAGATTTGATTAAGATCAGTGTGCTAGCCATGGAGAAAGCCAAAGAGAAACAAGTAATGAGAAACCCTTTCTTTCTGGAGATAGTGAACATTCTATATGAATTAGTGTAGATAAGAAAGTGGCTAAGATTCAGTCAGTTGATGATGTTGATAACATCTTGTCAAGCTTCAAATCACATTTCACAAGTTTAGTAGACTCTGCTACTAAAATTGCAGAAGATAAGTACAAGAAGGAAATTATATGAATTGATAAAAAATTTCTCTTTAGATCTGAACTCATTGAATATTGGTCAAGCAATCTTGAAAGAACTAGTAGCGAAAGGCAGAAAAGTAATAGAAAACTGCATGGACAGAGTAAAATTCACTTCAGAGCACATCAAGAAGATTGAGGAAGCTGATATCTTGGTTGAAAGTGTAAGAAAATCAATTGAAACATCCTTGCAAGACATTAATGTATGCAACAATATCTATCAAGGGCAGTTAGAAAATATTGAAAAGGCTAAGTTGGAGATCAACAAGATAAGAACCAAGTAGACTCAACTAAGAAATGCACTTGCACCCTCACTAGTTGTTCTAAATGAGAACATAAAATAGATAGATGCAACCATTTCTACATATGATCAAGGACCCTACTTGGATCTAATAAAGATGGAGAAGCTAGCATATGCCTTATGTTCCCATCTTTAGATAGTTGATGCACTGAAGGCATTCTAGCAGTAAGAGATCAAGACTCTTCAAATTGCTTATCCAGATGTACATTCAGAGTAAGTACTCAAGGACTTCAATTTTGACACCTTTTTCATTAATGTCAAAGGGGGAGTAATGTATATAAGGATTATTTTTATGCATATATGAGGTATATGTTATATATATGTAAAGAAGTATGAATAAAAG
The DNA here is from genome assembly GCA_018584345.1 of Thuja plicata. Taxonomy (NCBI): domain Eukaryota; kingdom Viridiplantae; phylum Streptophyta; class Pinopsida; order Cupressales; family Cupressaceae; genus Thuja; species Thuja plicata. The sequence goes on from MU227555.1 coordinate 828,803, forward strand.
AGGATGATATATAGTATTTTGGTGTTAGTCAAATTTTGAGTAACTTGGCCACATTTCTTTGTTGCCATTAATGACAAAGGGGGAGATTATTGTAAAGTTGACTCTCAGGGAGAATATAACTTATTTTATGTTTTCATTATGGCAACAAAGTCATATAAAGTTTTGATAGAAAACTTTGAAGAGCAAAAATTGGCTAAGTATAGAGACAGAGAAGAACAGAGATATGCAGTCGATCAAAGCACTAGCGCAGGTGTGTCCAAATGAATCAAGATATGCGCATTCATACATAAGCTCTATGATATGTTTTTGTGTTTACCTTATATACGAATGGTACAGAATGACAGTATGGAAAAGTTACAGAAAGATTAAGGGCACTAATAGTTCAGAAAATAGAAGTATCCAGCTGAGCACAGTTTTTGGATTAGCATATAATCTTTTGTTTTGTAAAGGCTATGCGCCTATTTTAATAGGTTATTAATTATTTCTTAAACATTATTGTAAACATGCTTTATCCAATTTGTTTGGAAGCATTATGAATGTTTTTTTTGGGCTGACTAAGGTCTTGTTTTCAGTCGCGTCTATTCAGGCATGTATATATATATATATGAGACATGCACTTTTGTATTAATGTGTCATCAAAGAGAAAGTAGAGAAGATTTTAAGAAGATCAATATGATAAATTAAATATGAAGTAGAAGTATACAAGTGATTTAAGCATCAACACATAAATGGAAGTGATCAGACAACAGTGTCATTACAGTAGTTCATTTTTGATATAGTATATATCAGTCATCAGAAGGTTGCAGCCTTCATCTTATTGAGCAGTGAGCTATGGTAGTGAGCCAACCACCTCTAATAGGGCTCTTGTAAAGAAACCTATTAGGGTCATTGTACTTGCATTGTAAATACTTCTCCTAATAGGGAAAATGAACTTTAACAGGTTCATTATACTAGTACAATTATTTGTGGGTACTAATTCCCACTGGGGTTTTCCTCTGATCAAGGTTTCCCCATAAATATATCTAGTGTTATGTGTTATTGTGTTATGATTCATATGTTATCTATTTGATTTATGTTCAAATTTCTGAATTAGAATAATTAATCAAACACTGATTCACCCTCCCCTCTCAGTGTTTCCAATAGTGCCTCTGTCTTACACTATGCTCAGTGGTAACCCATGTATTCTAACTACCTCCTTGAAGAATAGGTGAGCTATTTGACTTTTATCATGGGTTGTCTTGTAGGGTACAAAGTGTGTCATCTTACTGAACCTATCCATAATAAAATAAATGCTATATATTCCCTACTTTGTCTTTGTCAAACCAACTAAAAAATCCATGCTCAAAAATTCCCATGGTCTATTTGGAATAGGAAGTGATTGGTAAAGGCCTGCATTGGAAGATGTTCCCTTTTCCTTTTGACACACAACACAAATTTCTACATACTTCCTAATATCCAAATTCATTTTGGGCCAAAAGTAAAATCTCTAAACTAATTCTTGTGTCTTATTGACACTAAAATGGCCACTAAGTGCACCATTGTGTTTCTCCTGAATTATATTCTCCCTTATAGACCCTCTAGGGACACACAATTGACTCCCTTTAAACAATAGACTACTTTGTAAAGTATATTCAGAGAAATGACTATGAGAGTGAGTATTTTATTCTTGGAATACCTTGTAGATGTCTTCAAAGTCTTCATCTTCTCTATATAGGTCTTTGAAGTTGTCTATCCCCGTGCTCTGCAATTGTATCTCTTGGATGGTGAGGGCTCTTCTACTTAAGGAATCTGCTACCTTATTCTACAAACCCTTCTTGTGTTTTATGTTGAAGGTGTAGGCTTGCAGGTACTCCACCCACATCATGTGTTTGTGACTGAGTTTGTCTTTATATTTCAAGATACTTAATGCTTGATTGTCTGAATAGACTATGAACTCCTCTGGAAGAAAATAGTGCCTCCACTTTCTCAATGCTTGGACTAGAGAATACATCTCTAGGTCATAAGAAGAGTATTTCTTCTTTTCTTCACTTATTTTCTCAGAGTGGAAAGCAACTGGTCTTCCCTCTTGGCTCAAGACTACACCAATGACTACATTGCTGGCATCACATTCCACTGTGAATAGCTTTTCAAAGCTTGGAAAAGTCAAGATTGGTTGAGTAGAAATCTTATTATTTAACATTTCAAACCCATGATTAGCTTGTTCATTCCATACAAATTTAGTTTTCATCCCACCCTTAATACTATCAAGCATAGAAGCACAAATTGCATTGAATTTTTTTATAAACTTCCTATAGTTCTCTGCTATGCCATGGAAACTTCTTACCTTAGTGGCTATCCTTGGAGTAGGACAGTTGGTGATTTCTTCCAATTTTCTTGGATCCATCTTTAGATTTCCTTGAGATATTACAAACCCAAGGTACTCTAGCTCTTGCTTCATGAATTCACATTTCTCCAAGTTTATCATCAACTCCTCCTCATGTAGTTTCTTGAAAACAATTTGTAAATGTTTGAGGTGCTCTTCCTTTGTCCTAGTATATATGAGTATATCATCTAAGTACACTACCACAAATTTTCCAATGTAGTCTTTAAGGACTTCATTCATGAGTCTCATGAATTTTGAGGGAGAATTGGATAAGCCAAATTGCATTATGATCCACTCATAAAGTCCATTTGTAGTTTTGAAGGCCATTTTCCACTCATCTCCTTCATTTATCCTAATTTGGTGGTAGCCACTCTTTAGTAAAATCTTGGTGTAATACCTTGCTTCTCCTAGATAGTCCATTATTTCTTCTATCCTAGGGATAGGAAACCTATACCTTATGGTAATACAATTTGTTTCTTTGGAGTCAGTACATAGCCTCCAAGTTCCTCCCTTTTTGGGTGCTAGGAAAGCTGGTATGACACAAGGACTAATGCTTTTCCTAATGAGACCTTGGCTTAGAAGTTCTTGGACTTGTCTAGCTATTTCCTCATTTTGTTGAGGGACCATCTTATAGGCTGACTTATTAGGAAGGGCAGCCCCAAGGATGAAGTCTATTTGATGACCTATATCTATCTTAGGGGGTAGGGTAGATGGTTTTCCCTCACTAACAATTCCTTCATACTTCGGCAACATCTCCTGCACTCCTATTGGAAAGTCTGTCCTCTTGAGTATCTTATCTGCAATTTGTTCTCTAGATTTTAACAAAAGTGCAAAACCAACTCCTTATCCTTCTTCTAAGGCTTCTAAGAAATATTTTTCACTAACCATAAGGACATTGGGGCCAAAAGATTTCATCTCTCCATCCTCTAACATTGACAGTATTTTGAATGTCACATTGTTCTTCTTGAAAGAATATGAATTCTTTTCTCCATCATGCATGGCATGTCTGTCAAATTTCCATGGTCTACCTAGGAGTAGGTGGAATTCATCCATAGGTAGTACATCACATAATAATTTTTCCTTATATCTCCCAATTGAGAATTCCACCCAAGCTTTTTCTTTGACAAAGACATGTTTCCCTTTGGTCAACTAAGTAACTTTATAGGGATTTGTGTAGGGTATCCTCTTCACTTTAAACTTGTTGATTGCTTCCCCTAACACAATATTGTCAGTAGATCCTAAGTCTATGATGAATCTACACACTTTCCCCATCATTTTGCATTTGACTCTAAATAGTGATCTCCTTTGACTAGGCTCTTCTTTCACTGGCTCCTTAATCACAGTTCTTCTCATAATTAAATTCTCACCTTCCTATGACTCTAACAGAACCTCAGGGTGTTTTCTTCTACCACTAGCCTCTTCTTGGACATAATTCACCCTTTTATCACTTCCTTGAGAAGTAGTACCCTTCTCTAGACATCTGTATGCAGGATGCCCCATCTGGCTGCATTGGTAACACTTCATGTTAGAAAAGTAGTTACCCCTACCTTGGTTATTGTTTCTTCCTCTTCTACTAGTGTTCCTTCCTCTATTTGAACTCCCTCTATTGGAGTTTCCTTCTTTTTGTTCAAAAAATTTAGTCTCTCCTTGAATCTTTGGTTCAGAAATCCTTCCACCATATCCACCTCTCTGTCTTCTAGTGTCTCTTCCTCTACCCCTTCCTCTGGTAGTGCTAGAATCTTGTTTCTTTCTCAGCTTTTCTTCAACTTTTATAGAAATTTGGTGGAACTTCTAAATAGGTTTGGAGTCAAGAGACTCATCTCATCTTGTATGGTCCACTTAAGTCCATTAAGGTATCTTTCTACCTTCACTTTATCATCCTTTGCAACTCTAGACCTCATGCAAAGCCTCTAAAATTCTTTAGTATAGGAGTTTACATCTAGGTCCTTCTGTCTTAAACCTTGTCTTCTTTTATGCAGTTGGATTTCATAATCCTTAGGGATATAATCATCTCTGATCTTTGCAACCATAGCTCTCCATGTGGAAATGGGCTTCATTCATTCCTTCTCCCTTTCATCTTGGATGAATTTCCACCAAGTGAGTGTAGACCCTCTTATTCTAGATTTTGCAACTTTCACCTTTTGAGACTCACCTATACCATCACACTTAAAATGGTTTTCTAGTCCTTCTATCCAATCTAGGACTATTTCTTGTTCTATCTTTCCAGTAAAGATATGAACTCCTTCTAGTGATTTACCACTCATAGCCTTTAAATCTTTCAAGATGGTTCCTCATTAAGGACAAGGTCAACTTCAGGTTCTTCATTATCTATGGAAATCTCCTTGCCTTTTCCTTCAACCTTATCCTTCACTTCTTCTTCTTTCACATCAACTTCATCAAATTTTTTCTCTAATTTAGCCAATCTATCTCAGAGAATTCTATTCTCCTCTTCTTCATCATCTACCTTCTTATCCAAATTTTCATTGGTCACCATTGTAGACTCTCCTACTGACTCTAATGGTAACCACAAGCCAGATCAAACAAGCTTTGATACCAATATGATGGAAGTGATCCAAGCTGTGCTTGCACAAACTCCACTAAGGAATCCACTTGTTCTAGTTTTATTAGGATCCTAAACTCAACTCTAGGATCTACCAAGTCTTTTATCCAATGGCCTAATACTTTACTAACTAAACACAATGAATTATGCTTCTTGTGCTTCACCTTGAAGGACAACTATCACTAGTTTTGTCTCAATGATTCACTTTAGCTTGAAGGATTCTAGGAACAAATCCTTCACACCAACTCTACCAATGATACAAGGGTCATGTCCACCATTTGAACACTATTTTTGCATCCTTTTCACTCCAATGGTATAGGTCTTCAATCCCAATTCAATCAAGTTCCAAATTCACTCTTTATAGGACCCTATTAGGCCTAATTGACCAATTATCCCTATCTAGAGGGTTTTTCTAGATTTCTTCCAAAAACTTACAAACAACCCCTAAAACTAACCTAGGATCCTGATACCCTTTTGGAAGACCTAAAATATTTTAAAGGTCTAGGGTTCCCAAGTCATTCGTACACCAGTGTCCTAAAATGTGGGGCTAATAGGGTTTTTTGGGTTCCTAAAATACAGTTGACTAATTTCTCTCTATAAATCTATCCAAATGGATTGGTAAATCTCTTAGCTCTCAACTAGGGATCTATAGGACCCAAATGACTTTGAAAATACACTTGGTTTAGACCTTTCACACACACCCTTTCTTGTGCATTTAACTTTCTCTCTTCCATACACCTAATCGGACAGTCATAGCTCGCCTAGGGCATGGCTTCAAAAATAAGAAATCAAGTCTCCAGGCCTCCTAATTTAATATATACACTATACAGAGTCTCCCCTAATATATTCATCCACCTTTTTTAGTTTCCCATGGTTGGATTCTATGGGGGAGCCATGAAACCAAAATTCTCCTAAACTGGACTAGTAAACACTCTAAATCCTAAACAATTTTCTAAGACTATCAACTCAACTCTATTCTAATTTCTCACTGAATGAAAATATCTTGTATCTACTCCTACTTCATGGATCCAACACTAGATTCAGCCTTTCAATCCATTAACATTCAAACAAGTCGATTGTACTGTAAAACCAGGACACTCTTCTTTTATTCACTTCAAAAAATTGCATACAATATCTTCTACCTTAGGAAATGAGACACAAAGTATCTTAAGATGCCTCTCCCATGTTTTTAGGCCTCCAGCATTGATTTCCCAATCGTATAATGAAGGGAATGCAAAGTTGTCAAGTTGCATGCAACATTTACAAAAAGTTGCAAATGTTGTCATGACAACTTTTGAGCATCTTTTGCATTTATGATCCCAACTAACTTTTAGGACCTCTAACCCATATAGATCAATGAATTAACATCATTAAAGCCTTTTTAGGAACTTTTCACACTTTTCTTAGGTCTAGGACACATTTAGACAATAATTCCCATTTTAGGCCTATCCTAAGGACTAATAACTTGAAAACAACCTAACCTAGAATAGATTGGATTTAGACAACAATTCCCATTTTAGGCCTATCCTAAGGACTAATAACTTGAAAAAAACCTAACCTAGAATAGATTGGATTTAGCACTAACTACTAATCCATTTAGCCACCCACACAACAAGACCTTCTAAGGTTAGAGAAAAAACATAATGACTTTTCTAGAGTCAGTTACAAGAAGAACTTGACTAAGTCTTTAGGGATAGCCTAGGTGCTCCTACACCAAAAATCTACAATTTAGAGCCACAATGGAGTTTTCAAATATAACCTCCATTATACTCTTTATTTGGCTCTAGTAACTACCTTAGAATTCTCTAGACAATGTAACCATTCATTTTACTACCTAGGAAGAATTTTCATTTGAAACTTGAATTTTCGTGCACAACTTCTAAGAGCCATGTCTTTTGACTCAAGCATCTAATTCACTATTTTTATATATTTTTTGGAAGCTTGAAAAGAGATTGAAAAATCCTATATCATCTTGTCCTTTTTTTGATCTTTTTTAAGGCTTCCAATGTCTTCAAATTTGAGTTTAAAACTTCACACATAAGAAAAAATTGGGATTAATGATTTAATATCTCTGTAAATGATACAAGTGTACAATGTGAAAATGATGCAAGAGCATCCTGGGGTAGTTGGAAATCCTACATGATGGTTTGCTTTGATCTTGTTGGAGTGTTGTTTCTTGGTTACAGTGTTGGCCAAGAGGCTCGGTCGCTGAAGAACTTGAAAAACTATGGTACTCCACATGTGTTGTAGCTTGACGATGCCTGTGCAGCTTAGTCATTGTTCTTTCTTGATGATGACTAGTTTTCTCAGCATGTGTTGGTTTTTTGATGCTTAATAATGCTTGGTTGGTTTTGCTGGCACACAGTAGTTTGGCTTGCCAACTAGTGTTATTGCAGATCTTGGAGGTCGACTTAGTGGATTTAATTTTTGAAGCATGGGATTGTGATGTGGATCAATCATGGGGATGCGTGTGGACCTATTTGGGTCTTGGATCTTTATCTTATGTGTATTTAGTGGATTGTAATGGTCGACTAGGTCATTTAATGTTTGTTTACATGCCGACTTGTGGCTTGAATATGCTTTAATGCAAGGGTTTAATTAATTTGTATTTTATCGGTCAACTTGTGGCTTAGTTGGGTATAAGTAGAGGGTCTTGGGGAGTCTTTGAGATGAGAAGCATGGATTAGTAGAGAGGTTAGATTTGAGTCGAGCTTGTAGCTAAGTGTGGGCTTGGAAGACAAGAAGGTTGCTTGGTTGCTTGCGAGTACAATTTTAGATTCTTCTTGGAGTTTCTACCAGAGTGTGGACCTGAGCTAGTTAAGAGTTAGATCTTCTGAGGTCTTGCAAAATTACTATTGTAATTGTTTGTATTTTTTCCATAACCCAAAATACCTTACAACTGGGCATGTTGAATGAAAATTTGATGATTCTATCATGGAATTTTCATTGTTGTGCATCTAAATCTCTTGTTATTTCTTATTTTTTTTATGTGGTTGTTAGGTGGGGGCTTGGGCATCTCCTTTGGGGATTATCCCTACCTTGCACTATGTTAGGTGGTATCAAAGCTTGAAGTTCCTGAGTGTGTGGATAGATCTTTAAAGGTGAGGTAGTTTGCACCAAGACATTGGGTTGGAAAGTTGGTGATTTGTAGCAGAGATTTTTTGAAGATCTTGGAAGATGCCTCCAAGAATATTGGACCCTAGGGTGATTGTAGATCTCTATGATGTTGTGGAGTCAAGGATTACAAAGAAGTTTAAAGAAGATTTTAGATCTGAGATGGATTTGATGAAGAATGATATGATCACTAAGATCATAAGGGCTATGACTGGTGTACCTCAAAATGTCCAGGCACAGAGGATGGTTAGGAGGAAGTTGCTAAAGACTTTGAAGCTATTGGATCTAGTGGAGAGGATAGAACTCACCATTTGGAAAGATCTGTGGATGATAGAACTGGTCAGTTGGACATATATGGCACTCAACTAAATCTGAAGCATAAGATGGATGTTTCTAATTTCTTAGGTACTTTGAATCCTTAAGACTTGATTAATTGGATTGGTGAATTGGAAGAATATTTTGAGTTAGAGGATATTGATGATTCACTCAGAGTAAGATTGGCACACACTAAGATAAAAGGTCAGGATGCTCTTTGGTGGAAAGAATTACAGTGAGATAGAGAAGAAGGTGAGCTGAAGATTACTAGATGGAGATTGATGGTGACTAATTTGAAGGCTAAGTTCATGCCTGCTGACAATGAAATTGAGTTATTTAAGCGGTTGTAGAATATGAAATAGAAGGATTTGTCTATGAAGGATTATACCAAGGATTTCTATAAGTTGAATATTTGGTCTGGTCATAGAGAACTTTCCAAGGACAAGGTAGCTCAGTATGTTAATGGTTTGAGATTCAATATTTAGGATGAGATTGGTATGCTAAAGATTGATTTAGTTGAGGATGCTTATTATTATGCTCTAAAGGCAGAAGATAAGTTGAAAATAAAACATCAAGGTGGATCCCGAGTGAAGGAGAAACATGATCAGTCAGTCAAGGATAAGCTGACTGCTGAAGATGAACCGAAACCTATTAAGCCAAAGAAGAGGACAGGTAAGGTTGTCTTTAAGGGTACTTGTTTTCGTTGTGGTGAAGAAGGACATAGAGATTTTGAATGTTCCCAGAACATTGGTGACCAAAGAGATGTTGTGGTGAATGAGGTTGAAGACTTGGTGAATGAACCTGAACAGGGAGGAGACATTTTTCTAGCTCAACGAGTACTATTTTGTAAGAGAATATTGGAACCTTGTCAAAGGATTAATTTTTTCAAGACTCTTTGTAAGTCTACTTGTAAAATTTGCAATGTGATTGTGGATGGTTGTAGTAATGATAACCTTGTAGTTGAGGAGATGGTTCAGAAACTTGGTTTGAAGAGAGTGAGACATCCTTTTCCTTATATGATTGGTTGGTTGCAAGATGTACATGCTTTGGAAGTGAGGGAGCAATGTCTTGTTGACTTTTAGATTGGCCACTATAAGGATCAAGTGTTGTGTGATATTATGGACATGAGTAGTTGTCACATATTACTCAGTAGACCTTGGCAAGATGATTGCAGGGTGGTGCATGAATGTGTCAAGAATGTGTTTTCTGTTGAGAAGCATGACAGGAAGATTTTACTGATGCCTTTGTAGAATTAAGAACTTGATAGGAAGAACCTGAGCTTTGGGAGCCAAGTTGAGTTGACAGATTGTGAAAGGTTAGAGATCAGTATGAGGAGTAGACCTATGGATGGTCAAGGAAAGACTTGAGAAGGAAAAGAATGCAGAAGTGGATCTAGGGTAAAAGTGTTGGAGACTTGGAAGACATGTATGTGAAGAACCAATTCGGGATTTATGTGTCGAATACCATAAGATGTTCTTCCACCCTTTAAGAAAATCTTTTCACACCTGGGTGTTTGATGCATAAGAATGATGGGGTAGTTGGAAATCCTACATGTCGGTGTTCTTTTATCATGTTGGAGTGTTTTTTCTCGGTTGTAGTATTGGCCGAGAGGCTCGGTCACTGAAGGGAGGCTTGGTCGGTGAAGAACTCGACAAGCTATGGTGCTTGACATATGTTTTAGCTTAGTGATGCTTGTGGATCTTGGTCATCGTGCTTGCTTGGTGATTCCTTCTTTTCTCATCATGTGTTGGTTTGATGGTGCTCGACAATGTTTGGTTGGTTCTGCTGGCACTTGGCAGTTTGGCTTGTCGACTCGTGTTCTTGTGGATCTGGGAGGCCAACTTGGTGGATTTAATTTGTGAAGCATGTGATAATGATGTGGATCAATTGTGGGGATGTGTGTGGACCTATTTGGGTCTTGGATATTTATTCTATGTGTATTTAGTGAACTATAATGGCCAACTTGGTCATTTAATGTTTGTTTACAGGCTGACTTGTTGCTTGACTATTTTTTAATGTAAGGGTTTATTTAATTTTTATTTTCTAGGCTGACTTGTGGCTTAGTTAGGTATAAGTAGAGGGTCTTGGGGAGTCTTGGAGATGAGAAGCATGGAGTAGTAGAGAGGTGATTATTTGAGAAGAGCTAGTAGCTAAGTATGGGCTTGGAAGACAAGAAGGTTTATTGGTTGCTTGTGAGGAAAATTTTAGATTATTCTTTGAGTTTCTACCAGAGTGTGGATGTCAACTAGTTAATATTTGGACCTTGTGAGGTCTTGCGGAATTACAATGGTAATTGTTTTTATTTTGGCCATAAACCGGAAGGCCTTACAGTCGGGCATGTTGAATGAAAATATGATGATTCTATTATGGAATTTGCATCATTGTGGATCGAAATCTCTATGTTATTTCTTATTTATGTTGTGTGGTTGTTATTTGGGGGCTTGGTCATCTCTTTTGGGGATTCTTCCTTCCTCGCACTACATCAGAAAAGGGAAGAAATGCAAATAGGGTAGATCACCTCTTTTTTTTCAAGATTGCACATTTGGAAGGAAGATGTCCCAATAGGATAGGGAGATCCCATGCACTAAATGGGTCAATCATCCTTTGATAAATATGTAAAATTGAAATGGGAAATGTAGATTAGGAAATATTTGAATGCAACTAGAAATAAAATGGGACATAAGTTACTTCAGACTTGAATATCTGACAAAGCGAGTCTCGAAAGGACTTGTAACAACTTTATTGAGATCCCAACACTATAAACTTACTTCCTACCAAATTTGAGCCTAGATTTTAGGGTATACAATGGCTAAGATGATCTATACCCTAGGTTTCTGCTCAAAATTTTTATAGATGCTTTGACTATTCTTTATCTTCCCAAAAATAATTTACAAATCTATAGCCTTTTCTTGCACACATAAAAATAGGGAAGATGGTTGGAAAAGAGTTTTGGCTTAGCCAAATCCCTATTTAGGCATCAACCATTAAATTGCATAAATAAAAGATGAAATAGAAGCTATATCTGCATCGTGAATACATCATGCCTAGATGAGGTAATACCTCTTTGGATGTGATAAAAAATATTTATGAAATAACTTGGAATCCACAAAAACCCAAAAGGAAATCATGACAGATAAACCTTATGAAATAGATATTGTAATTTTCCATAATGCTTGATGAAGAAGGAGAATTCTTTGGAGACTTGAAGACTTGGATTCTTGAAGACCTGGAGAATGCTTGGATGCTAATTGCTTGATTTCTTGATCATGAAATCTTTGAGGATAGTAATGGAAACTAAAATAAGGAGAGATAGGGTGCATACATATTGTTGCCCCACTTTCGTTCTGCATACCTTTGAGATAAAGTGGATGTTTAATGTGTAGTAGTGGTCTTGAAAGATTCATGTAAGTCCTAAGTATAAGTTTAGCTATCCTCTTAGGATAAGAGACCTTTATCGAATTTCCCTAAATTGCCTTCTCTTCTGTGAGCTGGGAGGAATTGGTCTCTAAGCTCGTGTTTCATTGGGTAAGTTAAGTTCCCAAATCTGGTAAATGTCATATTTCTAAGGATTCTAACATTGGTTTTAGATGCACTTGAAGTTTTTTCCTTAAAGCATTCCCTTTGGCAGCATGGCAGAAATTTGGTTCTGAACTTCTCCTCAGTAGAAAATCACCTACAGAGTGCGTTTTCTGCAACAAACAGAACTTAGAGTATTAGTGGTCACTGGAAGTTGGAAATGAGAGACTTGGGAATAAGAAAGCTTTAAGAATTTAGATTAAATATTTTCCAAGAAAAAGGAGTGATTGGATGAGGAAGAATTCAATATGTAAGCTTATTGGTAGAAAAGTGGAAAATGGCTTCTCCACTACTCCAACAGGCGGGTCCATACCTACGAAGTGCGTCTTCCGCCAATTCATTTTATGGAAGAAATTTAAAGAAGAATCAATCTCATAAGTGATCCAGGGTATAAAGAAAGTGGATGAAATCAAGACATTCCATTTTAGCATCCCAAAGAGATAAAATTCTTCCGCAATGGATTTTTGAGTAGCAAGTACTCCCAAGGTATTTCTCCACCGAAAGGGAAGCGAAAAAGTGATTTTCCACTAACTCCAAAAAGTTACTGTTACGGTTACTAAAGTGAAAGGATGTTTCTTAATGGCCCTTAAGGGTAAAGTAATTAATTCAAATAATCTTGTTCTAATCTATAACAGACTTTTTCATTAATGTCTTGGTATTTTCATACATGTGGCGCGATAAGTTGACCATTAAATGGTAAGAATTCAAAAAGTTATAAAATCAGCAAAGTATTCCAGACAGGAGCTACCATTTGTTTGACAAATTGCTCAAATTCAAAATTCTTAGCGATTGTTGTTCATTTCTCTTGCACTCCTAAGAGATCTAGTTTATTCCCAAATCATAATTTGTTGAAGTATGGCTACTAGATTCATGAGATTCAATGGGATGAATGACATCACATCTGATTGGCATAAGATTACAGACACGTCCTTAAAGTTCTTTGATATGCAGAACTTTTAGAAAATATTGAAGGCAAGCCACATGCACTCTATCACTAAGAAATTAAAAAAGAGCAGGTTAGTAGAAGAGGTCGGTTTTCCTATTGTCGTTCAAGTTCCTAAGCTTGTTCAAGAGTGCATAGCCTGGTATAATCTAGATACCAAGCAAATCCTCCTGCCCAATGACACAGTGCTTCTGTCCATTGATCAAGATTCTATCCAGAACTCCCAAATTAAACTAGAATGGGTTAGTAGAAGCGGCTGGTTTTCCTATTGTTTATCAATCCCCTGAGCTTGTTTGAGAATGCATAGCCTGGTGTAATCCAAATACCAAGCAAATCATTCTTCCCAACAACTCATTTCTTCTGTCCATTGATCAAGATTCTATCTAGAACTCCCTACACATTCTAGAGTAGGCTGAATACTCAGAAATGACATATAGTTGGGTGGTTACCGAATACGTAGCGAAGAAGGCAGTATGAAAGAAAGAAATAATGAAGTCAAGGTTTCAAGAGCTGAGGAGTGCCAAAGGAAAGTTTCCCAAAACTTTATACGACACAAATTTGAAGCTAGAGATCGTAGACATCTTGGTGTTTCTCTAGAGGATCTGAGGTGAGAGTGATGCATTGAACTTCGTTGAGCACCATTTCTTCTTAGTCTAGGTGATTTTTTCTCAATACAATTTCATCGATTGGGCTCTTACAGTAAGTGAAAATATTTCCAATGCCCTAAGTAGAGCTAGGCTTCAGAATGAGTTCTACATGTCTTCAGTCCTTATATATATATTGGCCATAATTCAAATTTGGCCAGGGCTTCCTAGATTAGAAGAGTTCCCAGATGATGTTAAAAGCTATGCATTTTTCCCATGTCTGCAATTAGATAATAGTTATGATGAATACCTAGAGTTAATGATTCATTCACAATGATACTGCGCAAGGAGCTACAAGGTTGTCGAGAAAGGAGATTTTATCCTAAATCCATGGCTTTTATCAGCCAATTTGAGTACTTTTTCATTCAATTTGCAGATTTCTCATATATTCATCTTGCAGGATTTGATAACTTCCCTTTAAAGTTGCCTAGATATCTTGATGATATGATCGTGCTGGTCAAGGTGATGAGGTAGACACTCCAAGTGAACATTATCTGTGCTGATGCTAAGAAGAAGGGCTATGATTTTATGATGACCATTGGAGCCTAAAGTTGCGCATCCCGCTCCGAGGCAAAGAATGTATTGAAGAAATTATAAAAGAGGTTTCAGTTGGAGGTATATGATGTCTTGAGGCTACAGTATGACTCTATAAATTATGCCCATGATATCTTGCAAATGAGTTGTGCAATTCATCATGTTGATGATATTGAAAACTACTCGGCTAATTGCAAAGATGACTTAGAAAGCCGAGAGAGATTCTATGCCAGGTTAACCATTGAACAAATCAAAAAGTTCAAAGTTAACATTGAAGTGGAGGGATTGGAAGATGTTGGTCAAAATATGTATGATAATACATGTTTAGAGAAAATTAAGCCACTCCCTATAAGCTCCAAGCCCATGCTAGGGCAGGCCATTAATGACCTAGAAACCTTGATGGGTAGGATTTACAAAAGAACAGAGTAGTGGGTTGAATGGACTGTAGGCAGAAGGAAGAGGCCGGAAAGGAAGCCTCCTACTCAAAAGACCCCGAAAAAAGATACTTCAAAAATTGCAACAACTTCTTCAATAATACTCCCAACCATGGCCAAAGGTTCATCTCAGCTAGCCTATTGAGGTGATGAACTTCCTGAGAAAGAAATCTAACCAAAGAAGACATGTGGAGAAGGCCCACTTCCAGACCTCGGGTCGACAGAGGAAGTAGTTTCTATAGACCTAGCCAAGCCAAAAAAAGATCCCACTAAAGATGTAGGACTGGAGCAATCAACTAAAGCCATCACTGTAGATACACAAGTCAACACTTCAACCCAAGATAATCCAAGATGAGGGTCCCCTATTATAGTTCAAGTGGGTGAGGATACCTCCAATACCTCAGCCATAGAATCAGATGAGAGGGTTGAAAAGAAGCAAGAAGTTTCTCAAGTCATCAGATTGGTCTCCTCTTCTTCAACATTAGTAAATCTATTTGCTTCAAGGCCTAAAGCTACTCGTCTAGTCATCAGGATGTTGTTCATAGAAGAGTTGGTTTCTGCTTCCAAAGTTACCATTGTTGTATCATGGATAGAACATAATTTGGAGCAGAAAACGAAGACACCAGAGGAAGGAAATTCCAGCAAAGATACTCTCTCATGGGCCTTGCAACCCAGCTCCATAGTGGATAAAGCAAAGAAAGTGAAGACAATGTCTACATTGGGTCGAGATCCTGAAATAGGGCATTTCACTATGGGGGTTGCAAAGCCTACAAAGGAAGGCAAAATTGAAGATATGACTGCCTTCGACTTTTAGTTATAGTTGTTTGACATGGGGCTCGCTCGGCATGACACCAAAGTAGACTGGTGGAAGTCCACCAATGTGGTAATAGAAGAAGAGCTTGAAGAGCTCAAAACTGCTAAAGTTTAGCTCAAAGCGGAAGTAGCTGAGCTAACTAATTTCATCAGATAGCTCATCACTCCGATAGAAAGCATTCCTAGCACCTAGACCACTTTTGATCCCAGTGGTATAGAGAACCAAGCTATTATAGCCAAGTTGAAAGAGGGAAGACATTTTGGGCAAATTTGCAAGCGATGGATCGAGAGGATCGGGTCTGAAGGGCTAGTAGTTGTTGAGAAATTGGGTAATGCTCTCTTAAGGATGGAAACAGAGAGTAGTAATATTGATAAGAATTTGCAAACTCTCACATCTGAGAAGGTGAGATGCCAAGAATGCATATTAAGGGTTCATGTGGCAGTGAAGATGAAGACTAAAGAGGCTTTAAAGGCCAAGATATTATAGAAAGGAGATGAGCCTTTGATCAAATGGATTCAAAGCTTGGAATTTAAGATCGAGATGATCATCCAAGCTAAAATAGGGTTGCAGCAAATAGATGTCAAGATCAAACAGGAGAAAAGAAAAGATTTTAAACTCCTTCAAGGTTTGCACGTAGAATCACAGACAATTGGTCAGGGAAAAGAAATGATCAGATTGGCTAGTATGGAGAAATCATTTTGTGATTATGTGCATAAGCTATCAGAATAGTCTTCCACTCATTTGGACAAGGTGCCAGAGCTCTAGCAGTTGAGCAGATGTATCTTTAAAGCCATGGAAGAGCCGAAGGATCAGGCAGATGCAATTAAGAGCCTGGCCAAAGAACATTCTAGATGGCTCATTAGATATACCAATGTCCATGTTAATAGACATGAAGAGCTCATCCAAGTCATTACAGTTGCCACCACCTATAGGGATAAATTAGACAAGGGGAAGTAAACGAAAGCCTAGATAGATTCCCTCTTGTACAAATTTTTGATAGTATTGTAACGTATAAACTTTTGTTTATCATTTCTGATTGGAGAAGTGGAACCATTTTAGTTACCCTTTTTGTAATGGTCCAACTCTAGAACCCTATATGTACTATTTTCCAAATCAATGAAAAGGTTGGCTAAATTTTGGTGTGAAAGATAGCATTTTGCTGAGTCAAATTTGTATGTCTGAATGTCATTTCTTTAACTGCTCCATTGCATTGCATTTATCTATCTATTAAATTCAAATATTTCTTTGGAATTAGATTTACAGTTTGTGATTGAACCGGAATTCTGTATTATGATCTGATACAATTAATTAGGGGGAAATCTGACATTTTTCTGAATGTGGGAGATGTCCATGTGGAATAGATTGATTCATAATCATTTCATTAATAAATCACTAAGTCTTGCATTTGGATTTTCATTATTAGTTATCGCATTACCAGTTTTAAGGAGTCATATGATTGATGAAGTCTTGAAATTGGCTAAAGTTAGGATCAAATTTATCCTTCCTGAGCTATTTCCTATCTAGGTTTAGCTTGGTTTACCTCTTCTATTCTTGGGTCAAGAACATACTCCTATTAAAATAGGAAGAATCAATATTCATTAAAAACATTTTACTTAAGGGAGCTATACCTTTGAATTCAGAGGGAAATTAGTTGTTTGGTCACAATTTCCCAACTGTTGTATTCAATTATTCTTAAATATTTGGGTATTCTAGAGTTGAAGCATAAAAGAACAATCTGTTTACCAACAAATTTTTGGCGACTCTATTTGGGAGATGAATAGTCGTTATACCAAAAGCATAATATGGCAAAATATGGTGCTTCCCCATGAAAACATAATTCCTGTGCTCCAACCGAATCTTGGATTCCTAGATGATCAAGAGGATCTTATTTCCTCACTGAATACTTTTGTCTGGAGATACAGAAGAAACACTGAGCACTATAGAAATGCTAGTCAAGTGTTGGAACACAAAGAAGCTAGAACAGAAGCACTTGAAGAATCCATCTGAAGGAGAAATCTAAGAAGGGCATGATGCCAAGAATAGCGTGATTCCAGACTATAAGACTATTTAGAACCCTCAAGTCCAAGAGGTTTCTTAGAAGTGCAATGAAAGAAGGTGGTACAGACGTAGTTTTTGAGAAACTTGCAAACCTTGATTTTTCCCTACTTGAAGTACCCCGTCAAAAAAATAGGAATATTAAGAGAAAAAGTAGACCTCCTTCACCTCCCAAACTGTAAGGAAACTTAGGTGCGGAAACAGCTTCCTACGCTAATCTCTATAGGAAAGTATTGTGCAAATTCTTTTCAATCCTTACAATTACAGATTCATTAACTACTTTAACAAAGATATTGCAATCACA